>CAUYRH010087407.1:0-38056 GCA_963574655.1 Perodicticus potto
TCCCTATGAGACGAATATTGGTTTTCTTCGAGTTATCTGAAAGCTGAGAGAATGATCTGTTTTTGCCTTCCATTTCTCTAGCTCTTTGTGGGTTTGGGAGTGTTCGAAAGCTTTGTCTTCCATGTCAGAAATCCTTTCATATGCTTGCTCCATTCTGTTACTGAGGTATTCTACTGTATTTCTCAGATCTTTGAGGGCTGCAACTTCTTGTCTCAATGTGTCGAAATCTTTGGTCATTTGGTCTTTGAATTCCTTGAATTCTTGAAACAATTTTTGAAATGTTCCCAGAATTTCTAATTCCAATTTTTCCTCTATTTTATTGATCTTGTTTGCAATCCAAATTCTGAATTCGATTTCTGACATCTCAGCCATCTGTTTACGCATAGGATCGTCATTTGTGTCCGCCAAATTGTTCCTTGGGGGGGGTTGATCTACTCTGGTTGTTCATGTTTCCATAGTTTTTCCACTGATTCCACCCCATATTTATTTTGCACCGTTTGGCTGGGTGAGTAGGTAAGGATAAGTTGGGTTGTGGGTTCTAGGAGTAGTGATTGACCAGTCCTTTCTTTGCCTGTAAGCTGGGACTGGTGTTTGTACCTTTTCCCCTAGAGTTTTGCCAACCCATACTTTGCTACTGCCTGCAAGACTGGGGGCCTTCTAGATGTGGTGGGGTTACATGGCTCTGTCTTATTTTCAGCTGGTCTCTGTCTTATCCTAGAGAATTGGTTACTCTGTATTGGAATCTGAGCTGTGGAGAAATACCAGTAGTTAGGTCACCACACCCCCTCAACAATTCCACAACAATTGGAAAAGGAAAATCAAACCTTCCCACTACCACACACCCAGCGTACAATGTTGGAAAGTCCTCAGGTAATTGGCCCAGTTGAAGAGGTCCCAACCAATTGTCCCAGCCAGTACCAACCTCAAATCAAAGAGTTGAAAAGTCTCTGGCGACTAGATAGCAGGAGTCTGCTGGCAGCTTTAGTATAACTCACTCCAGGGTTCTGTGAGCTCAGGATGGCTCCCCCAGCCAGTAAATTGGCCTGGGAAGGTTGCTGCCTCCTTCCCCGCCTTGCCCCTCTGTCACACCTGGTCTCTGGTAACCCTGCAGGGCTGTGATCCATTTTCCTCCAATGAACAGCTGCTCCAGAGGTTTGCACCTGTCTAGGTCACACGGGGCTCTGTGGCTCCTCAGCCAGTCCACCAGTTATGTTGGTGTTGGCAGGTGGGAGGTGAGGCCTGACAACCTGGGTACTTGATAGGGGCTGGTTCAATTCACTGAGTTCCATCCCTGTCCCTGATTGATGTTGCTGATAGAACAGAACAAGTTTGCAGAATTTTTCCTTTGTGGATCAGACGTTGGGCTGCAAATAGGTCTGACTCAGTCTGTGAGTTCCAACCCTTTGTCTCAGCTTTCATGCCCTGATGGCCAGGTGCGTCTGAAGCAGAGTAAAGCAGCCTCCGCCTGGCTTTCTCAGAGCATGTATTCTAATCCCCGGGCTAAGTCCCAGCCGGTACTGCCTCAGGCATATCCTTCACTCCCGAGTCCTGTGCCTCTGCCGCAGGTCCGCTGTGCCGGTGGCTGCCACTGGAGAAGCTGCCTGGCTTTCCCTGGATGCCTTAAGAGACTGGGAGTGTCTCCTCATAACATCCCCATTGTTATCCCCACTGCCATTGTTCCCGCTGCTGCTGTGGCTGCTGCTCCATGCCTCAGGGGACCGCCTCTCCAGGTTGGCTTCCTCTTGGCTCACTTTCCTCTCACCACTCCAGAGTGGGAAAATTAGCACAGATCAGCAACAGTCAGTGCCCCATCCACAACCCTCTAGAAAATGTCCAAGAATCTAATCTGGACTCCGTTGGGGACAGACCTCCAGACCTCAGGGTGAGAGTGGAGGGGAGTGCCGGGAGTTCAAACTTGCAGGTAGAGAATATAAACAATTTCATGCCTGGCAAGAGAGTGCCATGGCACCCTAATAGGGGAAGGAGATCTGGTTTTTAGAGGGTCTCTCCTGTGAAGTGGGAGGACATCTAAACTCTGCTCGCTTGTTTGTATGGAGGTATGGAGTGTACTGTGAGCCGTTCTTATGGGGGAGGGGACTCCCGTCCACTTGGCGATGTGTTCTGTACCTTTTGTTTGTATCCTTGGGGTTGCAGGTCGCTCCAGCAGGGTTGATGTGCGTTCTTCGACCTTCTCATTTGACTCAGATCCGAACCATTGGCTTTCTTGCTAAATTTCTGTCCTTTAACTCTCCTTCTGGACAGGAGCCTCTGTGGAAAGCTGGCTATAGACCGCCATCTTGGCTCCTCCATCACAGGTTGTTTATATATGAACTTCAACTTTCAGGGCCTCAGGATAAAGGTAATTGAAATTCCAGTGAATCTAAGTCAGAAAAATTTGAGAACATTAGTTTAGAGGCTTGTAGCTGGGAAAGAATTCAGGATTCAGTCCAAATTGTAGACAAATAAAAATAATAGATACTTAAAAAAATTCCGTTATAGAATCTGATAACAGATGTATTATAGTTTTCTTCTGAAACATAGTTTTTCTCTTTTCAGTCCCCAATTTGTACTAAAGGCAAATCACAGTAGGACCAATTTATTTTTTATTTTTTTGAACATTTATAATATTTATTAAGCAACTGTATGGTCTCTGTACAAAAATATTTCAAGTTTAAATATAAATCTATTTTTCAAGTTTGGAGACCAATTTATTTTTAAAATAAGTTTTAATATTATTATAATTGGCCTGATTATTTGCTGTAGTCGAGCAAGAATAGAGATTGGCCATCTGGCCTCTTTTTAGGTTGGATTTTCAGGCAATTTTGTAAGGAATCTCAAATTAGACTTTTAATAACCCCCAAGGCTAGGAAGCCAAGCCAAGGACTTGTCGTCAGATTGTGCTTGGAATACTGTGTGACTTGGGTGAATTCTTTTTTTGAGCTCCCCCAAATATTTTGAGTTTCTTTGGTCTGTCAGAAAGTGGCATTCTTTGCTCCTTGCAAGGTCAGGAACTCTGTTAGAAAACAGTATAGGTAAGATATCAGGTCAGTCAGTCTTCAAGTTTACTGGCTTTAAAGTCAACCTCAATTACTCAAAGCAGCCTGGTCATGTAAAAATGAGCAGGTTATATGAAAATGTGATATTCCAGTTAAAGTATTTGGGCTAATTATTTAGTTTATGAGTGCTTATTTATTTATACATCAGCTTGTTACTATGTTACTTTGTTACCATATTACAGACATGTATACATAAAAATATAGAAAAACACAAATAAAGACTTTATAACTTTGCTTTTAAATTTTTAGCCATAAAAAATAAATTTTTAGCTATGAGAAAGGTAACACTAGTTTAAAAGAATAATTAGATTAAATTATGCTTCTGGAAATGAAAGCAGTTAAAGTTTATCTATCCTAAATAGCTGAAGCTCTTACTGAGTTTTAGGGAAAACAAGGTAGAAAATTTATATCTCAAATCACAGAGAGAGAATTTAAGCATTTTCAAAAACAAGTCTGGGTGTCTTAGGGGAAGATTAAAAATGGACACCAAGGTAATACACAATTTTGGAAATTCACCACAGGATGATACAGATGAGTTTAGGAAAACCCAGAAACTTTTTCAAAATAAGCAGTTGAATCCCACAAAGCTGCATTTTTTAGATCAGTCTCCTAAGATAGGTGGCTTATAATTTACTCTCTGTTTTCCAACTCGACCACTGAACTCAGGACAAATCCCAGTAATGAATATGGGCAACAGATCATTTGCAGTTTCCAGACCCCAGTACTAACATGTGTGAAAAGCAGCCCAACCTGCAAGGAAGAGCATTTAGACCCCTAGAAATTAAGGATCCCATTTTAACACTGAATCTCACGTCCCCCCAAAGTGGGAAATGCCATGGGACCAGGCTGTGCAATGTTCCCTCAGTATCCTCTCTGCAAGGACATTGCCCCAAGGCTGGAGGGAGATCCAAGGTCAAGTAGCCCACTCTGTGACCAGCCTATCCTTCACATCAGTCTCATGCCCTGGTTGGTAAACATTCCCTCCAAGTGTCCAACCTTTCATTTTCATATCTAAACACACAAAGATAGAGGCTCCCCCTGTAGTAACAACTGTTCACTTCAAGCAGCTGCTGTCAGCCATATCCAAACCTGGAGCCCTTGCTAGTGACTCACCAGGGATCACAAACACAAAGGTTGAGTTTTCTCTCAAGCACAATCGTTTGTATATCCCAAGGCTGCAGAGATCAGTTAACTCAGGGAAGAAGGGAGCAGAGCTTGAGGCCTGAGAGGAACCTCCCAGGACTCCTGTGGCTGCACAGGGAAAACAGAACACTTCAAAAGGGGTGAGTGGTGTTTTTTGTGTTTTCCTCAAGAGGGTCTCAGGGTCACTAGAAGTTCCCTCTAAATCTCTTCATGTGGAATTGAAGGTGGGAAAAAGAGGGAGGAGTAGAAGTGGAAGGAAATGAAAGAACAAGTCTTAGAAGGGCCAATTTAGAGAGATTTTAAGCTTTCCAGAAAGGTCTATAATATTTCATACTTTAATCAGCAAATATCATGCCAACAAGAACAGAAGGAAAGAAATGGACCGAACAAAATTAACAAGGAGTTTTAGTTGCCTGAAAAATAGTCCTACAAACAGAATCCAAATAAGAAAAGAAAAAAGGGCATTTTGTTAAAAAAAAAAATTACAGCCTGAATATCAGCTTTTAATTAAGCCACTTTCTGATTACAGAGCTCTTAAAAATTTTTTTTTGAAATCCCTTATTTTTATTAGATTTTAGCAACAACAAAGAGCCCATATTCCTGGCTTCAGATTCCTCCCACCCCCACAGGTACCTCTCCAAGGACTCCTCAAAAACGAAAAGCCACAGCCAAGGTTATGACTTAACCAAGGATGCATGAGGTGTTTCCAAAGAGGTGCAAAGCAATGCTGACAATATGCAGAACCACCCCCAAAGACCACTCAAAGAAAAGAAATTCTTTGGTATCTCAAATGGGGTATGATCCACATTTCTGGCAAGCCATATTCTCTAGGGCCTCGGAAGGCTGGTGTGCCTGCGTGCCCCACAGATGAACAATTAAAAGAGATAGTCAGACAGGAAATCAAAAGCTGGCTATGAAGCAGAAAAGGATTAGTAACAAATGAGTATTTCCCCAAATCAAGAATCACACAAATATCAAACCAATTTTTAATAAGTGTTTTTTGTTCCGAGTTAAAAGATTCACATCTGTAGGGACTAGTTCCCTGACCAGGAATCAAACCAGGGAAGCAGGGATGAAAGAGCTGAATCTGAGCAGTTAGATCACAGGATATAGTGCCTTTTATGTAAATCCCACAAGGATTCCAAAGCAAGTAGTTTGATTGTGGAAGGGTTTTTAACTTGGTTTGAGGTCAGATTTTTGCTCTTTAATTTTCTCAGGAGAATTTCTAAGGCTAGCCATGACATTACAAGTTGTCCTTTAAAAAAAAAGATCCTTCTATAAATACTAATAAGGCAATTATTTAGAACGAGAGATTGCTAAAATATTTTTAAAATATAGGAGTGTTTCTAATTAAAGGATGTGTCTTTCATCCACAGACAATGAAAATTTGCAATGGTATAGTTATTCCAATAGTGATTCAATCCACTAGACCTCTTCATGGAAATCCCAAGAAGTTTTTTCCTCAGGTATTTTTCGGGGGACATAGGACAAAGACAGAGAGGCAAGCTTGGTTTAGGATTTGTTTCATTTTTAGAAGCTTCTGACAATTTTTTTTCCAGTTTAGAGAGGCTTTCAGCTGATTTGACATTGTTATTTCTTAGGGACACTCAATTAATTTTTTGGAGTCTTTCAGATGCCTCAAGATTCCAAATTAAAGTAGATGTCTCAATCAGGCTGTTTAATCATTCCTTTTAGCCCTCCTGATTGTCTAATTGTCTATGAAGTAAAATAAGTTTGGGGAGATTGAAAGATCCCCAGGTTGGCCATTGTAATTCCTAATCACTTTGGTGATATTGGTCCGTGGGGAGAGAAATTCACAGGATGAAGGATAATAATTTTTGTACAAATAACCAGCAGAAGTTTCAGAAGGGGGTGACTAAGCACCTAAACCCTTAGAAGAAAAAGTCCCCGGGAGGACTCATCAAAAAGTAAAAAAATCCCTTTTTTGACAGCCTTAAACAAAAGACACCCAATGAAGCCCTGACCTCAACCAAATTGGAGATTTGGGGAAATGAGTCAGGAAGTGGCAAAAGTCCAGAATGCACAGCAGTAAGACAAAATGTTTCTTGGGATCTGGCTGCATTTACTGGGGACTCAGGACTTGGCTGCAGGCCAAATTGTATTCTGAAAGGGAACAGAGTAGGTACTTTTGAAAGGATGCTGAGGGCAATTACACAAGTTGACAAATTATTATAGGTACATGTGGCTGATTTAGTACGTAAGTTAATAGTTTATTGGCTGTCACTGTAGAAATTCAACTTTTTCCCAGCATTTGGTGGTCAATACAATTTGGCCTGGTTCAAAAGTATAAGGCAAGTTTCTGGCTTTTATTTTTTTTTTTTCAAGGTTGTAGGCAGGTCACGCAGGTGGTCCTTCTTAGAGTGATTTCCTGGTTCCATTTTAGAACTCTGAACCAGAGTGATACTATTTTTATATTATGTTTCACAAATGGAAACCTGGGTTAAAAGGGAAGATGAGTGAACAGGCTACACAGACCTCTAAGGGAAAGTTTTCACGCAGAAGGAATGGTCATGCAAAGCCTAAGCCGGAGCATGATTGTCAGGTTTAAAGACCACAAAGATGTTAGCATTGCCCAGGCAGAAGGAGATGAGTTAATACTTTCAGGATGTAAGAAGCCATTGCTAATATTTTGCTTTTCACCTGATTGGACTTGGGAGCTATTTATTGGAGGGCTGTGAGCAGAGGAGCAACATATCCCTTAGGGATGGGCAGACCTGCTCATGACAATGTGTCATTGTTGGTTGACAATCAGTGGCTTTATGGTGGCAGCATCATGCCTGTTGTGTGTCTGACTACTCATGCATTAGCCATGCCTTAATTTTCCAAGACTAGGCTCCATAGCCATTTTGATATTTTCAGGTTCAACCAGAACCATGTTCTAATTCTTCCCTGTTCCCAAGCCTTCCTTCCTCTATAACAAATCTTACTCAATAATCTATTTCATGTCAACTTTAGATGTTTGTCAAAATACATAGTTCAATTATTTTCTTGAGGGGCATGAGATTTTTCCACTCTTCTTCTACTCTCTTGTCTGTTCTAAAGCTTCTTTCCACAGATCCTTTTCATTTATCTATTGTATGTGGTTTTGTGGTAAGAATACTTGATAGGCGATTTACCTCTCAACAAATTTTTAAGTGTATACTATTTTTGAGTATAGATACAATGTTGTACAGCAGATCTTTAGAGCTTTTCTTTTTTTTTTTGAGACAGAGCCTCAAGCCGTCACCCTGGGTAAAGTGCTATGGCATCACAGCTCACAGCAACCTGCAATTCCTGGGCTCAAGCGAGTCTCCTGCCTTTGCCTCAACGCCCGGCTATTTTTTGGTTGCAGCCGTCATTGTTGTTTGGTGGGCCCTGGGCTGGATTCGAACCCGCCCACTCAGGTGTACGTGGCTGGCGCCTTAGCCCTTTGAGCCACAGGTGCCGAGCCAGATCTTTAGAGCTTGTTTGGCTTTTCTTGGCTAAAGTTTTATGCCGCCTGATTAGTAATTCCTCGTTTCCTTTTACTTCTGTTCCTGGTAGCCACTATTTCACTTTTTGATTCTACAAATTTGAGTATTTTAGACACTTTGTGTAAGTAAAGTTAGGCACTATTTTATTTTTCTCAGACTGGCTTATTTCATTAGTATAATTGTCTTCCAGATTCATCCATGTTGTCACATATTGCAGGATTTCCTTCTTAAGGGCTGAATAACGTTTCACTGTATGTATATGCCACATTTTCTTTCTTTAGTCATCTGTCAGTGAACATTAGGTTATTTCTCCTTCTTGGTTATTGTGAATAGTGCACATTTTGAAATAAGCATAGGTGTGCTGACATCTCTTTAGGATCCTGATTTCAATTCTTTTGGATAAAGAACTGGAAGTGGAATTGCTGGATCACATGGTAGTTCCAGTTTTATGTTTTGAGTATCCTCTGCACTATTTTCCCTAGCAGCTGCACCATTTTGTATTTCTACCAATAGTGTGCAAAAGTTTCAATTTATCTACATCCATTCTAACACCCGTTGTCTTTCGTGTGATTGGTAATAGTCATCCTGACAAATGTGAGGTAATAATTCATTATGTTTTTGACTTATTATTTTCCTGTGATTAGTGACATAGAACATTGAGAAAATATATACCTGTTGACTATTTGTTTCCTTTGGAGAAATGTCATTCAAGTCCGTAGACCAAGTCTTACTCTGTCACTCAGGCTGGAGCGCAGTGGTGAGATTATAACTCCCTGCAGACCAGAACTCCTGGGCTTAGGAGACCCTCCTGCCTCAGTCTTCACAGTAGTTGAGACTACAGGCACATGCCCCTACGCCCAGCTGATTTTTAATTATTTTTATAGGGATGAGGTTATGCTTTGCTGTCCAGGCCGGTCTTGAACTTCCAGGCTTAAACATTCCTCTTCTCACCTCAGCCTCACAAAGTGCCGAAATTACAGGCAGAAGCCACACACTTGGCCCATCATTCCCTATCTAAATTGAGTTATTAGGGTTTTTGTTTGTTTGTTTTGTTTTTCACTATTGAGTTATAGGAGTAATAGAAACTTGAATGTAATGAAACCTCTTCTTTGTGTTATGTCTGGAAATTCCTGTTGAACAAATGAGGATGTGCTTTGGAATGGAACCAGGTAGTCTCAAGGGTCTTTGAAAAGAATATGCTCTTACCTGAAACAGATTTACAAAGGCCATAGGGACCTTGATAACACTGGTGTGCCACACACCAGAGAAAAGCAGATGCACGTGGTAAGACGCACTGCCTACTCAGCCTTGCATTACGTGGCTTTAGCATTTTCAGTGTTAAAATCGGTTATAAACTACCAGGCATCCCTTCCAGTTATGGCTTTTATGCACAGAGTAGCTACACAGTGGAGCCGAATGCTGAAGGTTACAAAACAGGTTCTCTTTGTATATCACAAAGTCCCCATTCATGGGAAGGAGTTTTCCAGTTTGCCAACCACTTCATTCTCTTTGGTTTTCTTAATACTCAATTTAATATTGCGAATGGTAATGAACTTGAATTTGCCGGAAGTTGTTTGTTGAAGTCAGTGCTTCCAGTGGAGGAGTCTGGGCTCAGTTGTAGAAGCTTCAGGGAAGATATAGGCAGTATTTTCTTTCCTACTCTTGATCAGAATACTTGAGAGAAACTCTACCACTGTATCCACCATGTAACAATTCAGGGCGTAGGTGTGTCTGGATGAGCACTTTGGACCTGCTGATAGTGCCTCCTTTGTGACAGGAACCATGTTGACTGCTGCATTCAGCAGGTAATTAATCAAAATGTTATTTATTTTTCTGATGTTTGGTATTTCATGTATTTGTCATGTTTTAAAAGTTGTTTGATGTAAATTTTCTTCATTCTAAATTAACATTCGCTTTTGTACCTAATTTTATATTCATAGCTTTTGGTATTCTTACTTAAAAATACCAAAATTGAATAAGCTAGAGACCCACACAAGCTGGGACAGTGCTGGCCTGACCCCTCCAGAAAGCAGGTGACTTGTGTGCAGGGACTTGGCTAGCCTTATTTACTGCTGCCTTGCCAGTGCTCAGTAGAATACTTTGCTCATAGCAGATTGTCAATAGAAAAAGTACATGGTTCAACACTTTGTGCAGCCAACAGTGAGCCTCACCCAGAAATCCAAAAGCCTCTTGGCTGCCAGTGTGCTTCAAGTTGAAGGGGTGAACCCTGGCCGCTTTCAGGAGTTGGTCAGAGGGAGTTCCAGGAACACCAACTCTGTATTTGTTTTCCTCCTTTACTTCATTCTGCTTTCCTCAAATATGAAGGTCTTCAAAATGTAAGATTTCCTGATTTATATTGTTATGCATTGGATTCCTCATTGGTAAGGTACTGATTGAAAATTATCTACCAGGTAGTATTCCTGAGGGGATTACATGTGGTAAAGTTTGTGAAGCCCTCAGTAAGGTGGCTGGTATATAATAAGTGTTGATTAAATATTGGTTGCTAGTATTTTGATCTTATTCCTAGAAGATTTGCCTCTATAAAGTCATAGTTATTGATGGTATTGGTGCAAATGGGTTTTGTAGTTCTACAAACTCATCAAAGCCATTACATAAGGTTGGTCACAGGTGGTGAGAGATTCGCGTTTGGGTTCCAGGATCATAACAACATGCTTTAGCTAAAGTCTCCAAACTAGAATAACAGCCTCTCAGCATCACGAATCTTTGGAAGCAGGTGCGCTGACATGTGACTCAATATATGCTCAAAGCAAGCTTAGAACTCTGAGTTGGCTAAAATTTCCTAGTATATACTGAAATGAATGGTAATACTCAAAAAATAGATTTCACATACTGTTCAGTTTTATTTCTATTTGGTCCTCACTGTTTTCAGAATATATTGTGTTGGGGCAATGACAGACCTTAGATTCTTTCACAAACAATTATTTATTGAGCTGCAAACCTCAGGGCTAACTCTACCCCAAATTCCAATAGCAAAGAATAACAGAACCTAAAATAGGATAAAAGCATAAATATCAAGCCCTGGAGTTTCTTGGTATTAAAAACGAAAATCTACCAAATTTTGTTTTAGCTCAAAACACCTGAAAATTGACCTTTAAGAGTTCAGTTGACAATTTAAATTAGATCAGCACTTTCTCAAAAGGCAAGTAATGAAAACACAGTGATTTTTCAGGAATTAAAGGACTGATATTACAACTATGATTTTTTTTCCCAGAAAGATATTGAACATCAAAGAATGTGTCATTTCAGAATGTCCAGTTTTTACTTTTCTTTTTTGTGGGGGGTGCGAGGGATAGAAATTTGTGTCTTCTGACTCCAACATGTAATGGTTATTATGGAAGGAAGTTGACCTTTTTGAATTTTGCTTTTATTTAAATAAGAGTTAATCCTGTATTGCTGGTGACACTCTGAAGCAATAGGATATTTTACAAATTTAGTATGAAATTTATTTATTAACTTCACAAAAGTTTATTGTACACCTAGCTAATGCCAGCTGCTGGGATAGGTGGTAGGGGTCTAATTTCAAAAAGTAATTCACTCTTTAAGTAAGGAGCTGGCAGTCTGGAAGAGGCTGGTGTCCAGGAAAGGGTGTTGGCAGTGCTCCTGGTTGGTTTTAACAGTGCCACTGGGCATAAGGAAGGGAATGGTTAGGAGCAGCGTGGAAGGGATAGAAGGACACGTTTCAGGTGAGGCTTGACACTGTGTTCCTCAGTGTTTTTGGGAAATTGGATGGGTAAAGGAAGAAAGGGGCCTGATGAAACAGGAGTTAAGAGGTGAAGCAGGATTGTGGAGGTGACCCTCTACTGTCTGTCACAGGTCTGTGAGCAGCAGGGTGCCACTGAAAGTCTTTTTTTTTTAACTTTCAATTTTCTGTTTTTTTTCTCAGAATACTAGGGGGTACCCAGGTTTTGGTTATGAACTTTGTTTCTGTATACAGGTTGAGTTAAAGTTTTGCATGTTTAAGGGTGCCCTTCACCCAGACAGTGTGCACTGTACTCAACAGGTGTGAATTTACCCCCCCTCCCCACAGCTCGACTTTCACCGAGGTTCACTTCCGTAAGTGCCCTTAAGTGTTGATGGATCAGTTCCAACCTGGTATTGAGGAGATGTGTTTGTTTCTTCATTTCTGTGATGTTCCACTTAAAAGAATGCTCTCTAGTTCCATCCAGCTTGTTGCACAAGATACTAGATTGTCGTTTCTTTTCATGGCTGAGTAGCACTCCATGGTACACATATGCCACATTTTATGAATCCATTCGCATGTTGGCGGCCACTTCTGTTGTTTTCATGCCTTTGGAATTATGAATCGTTCTGCTATAAACACTCGCATGCATGTGGCCTTTTTATAAAATGCCCCTTTTCCCTTTGGGTATACACCCAGAAGTGGGATTGCTGAAGCAAGTCTTAGGCCTACTTCATTTTTCTGTGTTATTTTTAAACAGTTCATGTGATTGCAAGGAAGTATTTTGTATCTTGCCTTTGTCTTTTAGTGGTCTATTCTAAAACACAATATAGAAAATTATTGCCTGGATGAATAAATGAATCAAAGATTTTCCAATATCATTAAAAAATATGTAATCTTGAAGATTATTAAGTATCAGAGACACATAGTGATCTTTGTACTGAAGCAAGAGTGTGGCTAGATGGTGAAAGCAAGAAACTGCAAATTAAAATCAAATTAGAATATCTCCACTCCAACTTTCAGTATATACACAAGTGTTTATCATCTCGGAAGCAACACAGTAGATGAAGAATAAACCTCTATAAGTTAAAATTGAGTGATTATTTGCATGTCAAAATTTTTTCCCTCTTGGTTTATTTAAATCAGGGATTACTTTCAGGTAGCTAAAAGAGAATTGTGTCACTTCACTCATGTTTTTAAAATGCCTCTACCACCTCTTTGTCTATGTTGGATACACCTAGGTTAATAAATTGTAGTATGGTGTTATAGAAGAGAACCATGGGAGAAAACCTAGCAAGGGTTTCCTGGGATGACCACACTTAAATTATTACTGTTATTCTGCTTTAAATTAAAGAATCTTTGGGATGATCATTTATTGCTCTCCTTGTTAAGCAATTCTTCTGCTCAAACTCTCAAGGGAAAGTGCCTCACTCAAAGTAGGGTCCCTTGGGTCCCCTGCCTTTAGTTATATACTGTACTTCACTCATGTTTTACTCAAGTTTTCCCTTTCCCTGGTCCCTTGGCATTCATGACATATTCTTACTAAAGGAAAGGCAGACAAGTGAAAAGCCAGCAGGTATGTTATCATCCATCTGCACTGTGGAACTGGCCTCCCGCTGGTCCATTTCTCTCCAGAGATGCAGTGAGGATGGGCGCAAGCAAAAAAGACTCAGACTTATCAGAAGTGCAGATTTGAATGGCAAGTGGAACAAATCTACTCTCACCACAGTAACTGTGCTCCTGGAGGGCCCAATCCATCAAGGAGAGTTTGTTAGGGAGGTGAAGGACACGGAGCAATTTCCCTGGGAGACAGAATTATGAGTCTGGGGGAGAAAGTCTTGGAATGCAATAGAAGTTGAATGTGTCAGGCTTGGTATGAATGGCAAAGACATTCATGCAGCATGGCTGGGGCTGTGCATCACCGCCTTGATGCCCAAGTGCATTGCAAAGCCTGTCACTCTCTATGGCTTCTCACGTTCTCAGGTCGATATCATTCTGTGCAGCCTGGCTGCTCATGGAGAGCATTGTGCTGCCAGCTGAGCAGGGCAGCAGGCAGCTTTCGCTCCTCTCCACTCTCCTTTACACCACCTTCCAGGTTCACCTCATCAGTACCTCTGGCTGTAGGAAGTCCTAAGTCCCTTTGACAGCTATGTAAGTCCGTCATGTCCACTTTGCCATTTGCTTTTGTGCAAAGTTCTCTATTGTTTGTCCACAAAACCCTACTGCCGGTGATAAGTTAGGGTTTCTAGAGGCAGAGGCAGGGATTCAGATGCATGTGATGCATTGAAGGAGGCATACCTCAAGGAGGGGAGCGATGAAGCAGGATAGGTTGGGGGGTGCTGATGGATGGCCGTGAGCCACCCCAGGTGGGGATAAAGGTAGCGTGACCTCTCAGATGAGGCTGATGCCTTCAGACTGAGGACAACTGACTGAAGAAGGATAGCTGTGAGTCATGAGCAGTCAACACTCAAAGTAGCTGGAGGTCAGTCACCTGCAGGACAGGTCAATCTGGGTGCAAAGGCGTCAGGGCAGGACACCAACTGCATCAAATGCATGCACCCTCTGCTTTTAGGCTGGTCTTCGAGAGATGATAAATCTCTATACCATTTTATTTCCCTGAAGCATTTGCACTGTGTCCTAAGCTGATGGTAAGAGTCCACAATGGTGAAGCCAGTCAGGCATTATGTATGACTTGTGTGAAGAATCTCGTAGGCCGTGAGTAGGACCATCCTGGAATCTTGTTCATTATTTTCACAATGCTGGAGTCCCAGCAGGAAGTCTTGGGTCCCTGTTGACCACAGATATTTCAGGGTGACTGCTGGGGCTGCATGGTTTGATTTGTGCCAGGAGTGCCTCCTCGAGAGCTGTTTCTCTAGCCTCCGGGATGCAGCATGCATCTCCGACGTGCGGCCCTGGGACGCTGAGTTACACCAGACATGCTTCCCCTGCAGCGAGTCTCTGTGATCCCTTAGTAGAAATGGCTGCCAAATTTGTGCCATTCCCTCCACAGCTCCAATTCCTAGGGTAGCTGAGCAGCCAAGGACTACATCTACCAACTTCCTTTGCTTCTAAGCAAAGCCATACAACTAGTTCTCACCAATGGAATGCAGGAGGAAAGGATGCTTGTCTCTTTGGGGTTCACGTACATAGGAAGGCAGAAATTCCCTACTGCCTCTATTCTGTCTGCTGCATGGATGTCAATGCCTCGTTGGCACAGAGTCAATATGGAAAAGTCTAGGCACCTGCATGACACGTGGAAAGCCACCTGCAAACATGTACATTGAACTGCTGTGCAAGCAAGAAAGATCTGCTGTGGTATTGAGCCACTGAGAGTTTGAGGTTGTCCATTAGAGCAGCTGGTGTTAATGTAATCAACATGGGAGGAGTGGACCCCTGGTGTTTTCCATGAATACTGACTTCCCAGTGATGTTTGTGAATTGGTGTGAGGGGAGGTGGATGCTTATGAAAGTGAAAAATTTCCTAGTCATGTTTGGGGCTCTTCAATTTAATATAAGCATCATCATATAAAGGACATGCTAGAAATACTGACATGATTTTATGATTTTATACTCCCATCGTTGCAGCAAACATCAGCAAGTCTCAGAACTCAGTCAAGTCTTTCTCTAAGTTTTCGTAATTTCAAAAGTGGGATAGTGCAAGCTCAGACATGTCTAAGACCTAGTCTTCATTGTCAAAGATGCTCAGAGATAATTCTGAAACTGCAAAGTAGCTCAGAAAATATAGGGAATAGTGTTGAGAACCTCTGAAATAAATACTGTATGATTTGACAGTTCATTTGTCTATAAATAATAACTTAAGTCTTATTTTCTTATATTTTTGGAACATTTGACTATTCTCTCTAAAATCCTTAAGGGATTACATTGTGTGATGTAATCACCACTTATCTCTGCACGGACAGATACTAAATGAAATCTTAGAATACTAATGTTAGCTTTTCCCAAATATATATACGAATTTCTGATCACTTGGACTGAGTTGATGAGCCTGGCTTGTTTACCATGATAAAAGGGAAATATTTTAACTACATGTTTAAGAAAATACATTGTAGCTTCATATTATTACTAGAACAATTATTTGTGCATATTGTGCCTTATGAAACCAAATTAGCAGGGAGGAAATGGGTCTCTTATTTTAAAATGAATTTCGAACTCTCTGCTGAAGGCAACTATTACAGCTGAGCCCAGAAAGGAAGTTGTGTTAACAATGTTCTGCAGAGATGGAGTAAGTAAAATGTGCCAGGAAAGCAATTAATATAAATGTTGTTACTTCAGGCAGTTAAATCAAGGTCGAGAAGCAAGTTTCTGTTCTTTTGAAATGCTTACATCATTTTTTTACTTTGGGGAAGCTGAAAGTTCACTTGCAGAGTTTTCTCCTCAAAAAACATCGGTACACAGGATATTGGCTAAGTATTTTAGGAAAACCTTGAAACTAAGAGTTATATCTCATTTTGGTTTGTTTAAACACTAAAAAAAAAGAGGTGTAGATTTCTCTTTGGAAACATTTAAGCAAAACAGAGCAAATGTGGTAATAAATGGAAGTTCCTCCTAACTGTCCTTCCTAATTACCAGGAAAATCACTAATACCACCTCTGGGATAACCTTCTAAGGTATCCAGTACATAATATACTGTGCATTATCTATAATGAATAGTATGGGTTATATACCATATATATCATATCCAACATATGGCATATATCACATGCGTTATATATTGTTGCCATTATATAGTGATAAACAGAATATATACAAACTTTTTTAATATAAAAAAATACATTTTACAAGTACCTGTTCAATTTGCTTTGATTTCATTCAGAGATGCTATGAATTAATGAAAAACTGGGGTAAATATTTACAGGTTTTATCATAGAAAATGTGTTACTATCCATAAATAAATGCTATTCTAAAATCCTTATAACACAGATAGATTTTTAACTTCTCTAAACATCCACCTTCCCCCTCAAGGATTCACAGGATCGCCTGGAATGAGCATTCACTTTAAACAACCAGGAGTTTCATAACTGTGTTGATTATATTTGCATCAGCTGATTTAACAGAGGAGCCTAAAATCTCAGTGGCTTAATGCACTTAATACAAGAATAAATCTATTAATACATTGTGACACCATTTCTCACTTATCAGACTGACCGAACACTACAACTTTGACACATCATTTGTTGATGAGCAAAAAATCAGCTCTATTGAATATAGGGATAAATGGAGGATAAATTAACACAATAATTAAGTAAACGAGATGAGGTATATATTAAAAAAAAAGTACAGGGGATTTTGAACTTTTGGTTCTATAACTGGGAAAAAGCATGCCCCATTCCTTCTCCCTCACCAGCAACAAGTAACCCTTGGCTAAAATGCATAAGGCAGTTATCAAGTGATGCTAAAGGAGACGGAGAATTGTAGGTCTCCTGGACAAAGATCTCTAGACCCCCACGCCTGACCTGGCATAAGTTCTTTGAATTTTTTTCTTTTGCTTTCTATTTATTTCCTTTTGGGTCTTAGAACAGCCTAAAAACCATAACTACCAATGGAGAAGATAGGAGAAGCTCCAGAAGGGCCCACTCTCTCCAGCTAGAGGACCAAGAAGATAAAGTTCTAGGGGACAGAGCTTGTTTGATTTTACCTGAGGTGAGCGACAGCAGGAAAGGGCCACATCTTCCTTCCTCCAGCCCATTTGCAGACTCAGATCCTGTGGGAGGAAGCCCCAGACTCTCCCTGCTACATAGGAAGCAGCAGCCAGCCCAGGTGTATTCTTGCCCTCACCAGAGGGTCTGTGGACCCTGCAGGACAAAGCCCGTGGCCTCTCTGCCCTGCGCACATCCTGCCTGGTTCTGAGTAGTTCCTTATTGTCCAGCCTGGTCATCACGACCACGGTTCTGAAAGTGGGAGAGGCAGCGAACAGCACACTCCGAATACCTCCTTCCCACTCAACCCTTTTACCCCATTTCCCTTGCCCTACTTTTCCCATCCTGTCCTTGGCCAGCACTAATCGGGAGTTTCTTCCACAAATGAGCAGATAGGCCCGTGTTTTCTTGTTTCCCCTTTCTATCTTATGGTTCCAAAGTCTTTTTTGAGTAGAATACAAGCACATTCATATAATAGAATTGTTACCAGTTGTTGGTCGGTTAAATTTCAGAAAAAAAATCTATTAGGAAGCATAACAGATATGATATTTGATGGGTGCATTTTATTTTAATAATACTCACATGTGAACACGACATGGATTGCGGTGACAAGACCTTTCTTTGAGCACATGGAACTATTTGGAGTTCCAAATTGGCTATTTTTCATGTAAAGCACTGTGATTTCTAAAACGAATCCTGCGGATCAGGTAAGGGGAGGGCAGGTGAAAGGTCTTTCTATTTCAATGGTATTCGAAAGTGCAAGTTCTTGTTTCAATTGATCAATTTATATCTTTTCCTTTTTGTTCCTTTCCACTCTCATAAGTTCTCTGCTTATGTTTTATCTTGGTTTAGTTTGGGGAGAGTAGTTTTGCTAGGTGCTTTAACCGAAGGCTTACCCTTAAGTTGGGTTCCTCTCAGAAGTTAAGCCCGCGATGGGGATTCCCCCGGAAAGCACTTTGTCAGGGACGTCTTCACAAGAACTGCAGGGTGTGAGGCAGTGAGGGTGTCGAGGGGGGACGGTCCAACCCCAGCCTCATGCTGCAGAGAGCTCTGGAGCACAAACTGAGAAATTGCACCCTGCTCTGTCCTTTTTTGAGGTGAGGAAGCAGGACTTTTGCGTCCCAGCATTGGCAACCACTGGCTATAACTCCTGGCACCTGTGGCTGAGACACGCAGTCTTCCCAGAACAGCTCTCTGGAGAAGAGTGCGGGGGTTGGTCATTAGCACCAGCTCACTCTGCAGCTAGTAAAGGATCCCTGGGGGGTTGGGCGGGGCCTCTGCAGAATCTGCTGTGATTTTGTGCATTTCTGTCTTCTTGGGTAATAAAGACATTTAGAGCAAGGACATTTTTCTTCTACTTATTTTTACCTGCCCCTACCCTGGGTTTTGAGACTTGGTATTCTCATTTTTGTTGATTTCTGAATGCCTAAGCACTTCCTGTAAACCAGCCATTCGACAAGGCACTTTAAATGTATTATCTCATATAATCGTCACCCCAGTTTGGAAAGTCAATACTGTTATTACTCCCATTCCTCAGTCACAGACGCCCTGGCAGGCAGGATGCTGAGGTCTGGATTTCCGTTCAGGCGTCCGGACTGGAGTTCTCTGCTTTCACCTGTCAGTGGGAATTTTTCCTGAGGTTGTTTATGAAAATATCCCTTGTCTAGTCCAATGTTATGCCTGTATTTTGAGTTCTTTTTACTGGGTTATATTATTAGTTTGAAACCTCTGAGAAATCTTTCTTTGTCTTGGTTTACTGGTGAAGCTCTTTTCGGACTCTGCCGAATTTATCCCGCGTTGTTTCATACTTCACATCAGTGGAATGCTGGTTTCAAACAGAGAATGTGATCTCTCAGTTAAATCTTAAATTGGAAGTTCCCCCATGTTTTCTTAAAATATCTGAATCAAATACTCCCTTTAGTATCCATCTGTAGGTAGTAAATATTGTGCAGACAATTTTTGCCTGTGTTTTTTTTTTTTTGGAATCTATTTTCACTAAATTTCAGAAAGGCTACATTGTATTTTTAATTTCTTATTATTGGCTGTAACTGTCAAAAGTGTAGTTTTTAGTGTCTGTATTGTCAACATTCATTTCAAAACAAAACCTCATCTCTGAAGTGATTAGTGATGTGGAAAACACTTTTATGCCCCAATAGGACACATAATAGAAAATTATGGGAAAATTCTTTCATATTTTGAACAAATCCTCAATTTCATTGTATCATAAATCTTTTGAAGAATCTGGATTATTCATGTTTCCTTGGGGTTTTTTTTCTTTGTTTTTTTAATAAGTCACACTTGTTGCATGCCAAGAAAGTTTTTAATTCCAAAGTACAAACTAGATGTAACAGAGAAAAATTCTTTTACTTAGTATGTATATCTATACTTTTCTCCTTTAATAGGTTTAATAGGTTTACTTCATTATTAACCAGTTGCCCACAACTCCAAGATCATTAAGAATTTTTAATGACCACACTTACTCGTTCTTTTCCATGGGGACGCTTTCTTATTGAAGAAGCTCTATGCTTCAGCCTTCCATGTTTTAGGGGGAATATTTTATTTTGGAATGCTGTATCACTCTAAGATTTGGCTAAAATTATTTCAGTAAATAAGAGAATTTCTTTTAAATGTATGAACTCTTACATGATTTAGAATAGTTTCATTACCTTGCTTTCCCTCCCACCCCGCCACACACACAACATCCTGTAAAATCCTGATGAACATAATCTGTATCTAGACCAATATTTCCCCAAGCCACTAGCAAAGTAGGGGTACAGCACTCTGGCTAAAGAATTCTTAACTTTTTAATGTTCTGACTGTAGGGTTGTAGGGTATTTGACTGCAAATTTCTTCTACTGTAGATTTCCTTCTGAAATATTAATAGCACAACAGATTGCTGTCTTCCCACAGTGGGGACTTTGGCACCAAAAAGAGCTAAGATGGCAGATGTATTCTCACTTCTCCCACATGTAGAGTTGTTCCACTTGTTTCAGGAGAAAAGTTCTAGGATTGAAAATTAAAGAAGCAACTGGTTTTAAAGAATAAACCTTATACCAGCTGCTTAGCAACAAGTCATCATTCTTTATAACACGAATGAAAAAGGATCAGTGCCCCATTGAATACCACTACTAATAAGTAAGAACATTGCTTTCCATTTGGATAGCACCTGTTTTTAAAAGCTAGCCTGGCAACCTTTGGTGCTTCAGCGTTCTCTAGAGCATTGCTGTCATTGCCCTTCATGGGCGGGACGTATCACATGGGGTTCTGTCAGGATATAGTATTCTGCTTGTGTCTATCGATTACAGAGGCTCTAATGAGAAATTCTTTTTCTTAGTTTAAAAAAAATTCCAGATTAATGCATGTGTACAAATGGTTAGGTTACATTGTGCTTGTTAGGTAAAAGTCCGAGTTGTAGTTGGACCTTTCACCCAGGAGGTGTGTCGCATACCCCTACGCTGTGTCTGTTAGATGACAGCACATCCAACACACCCTCCTCCCTCTCTCCCCTCCTCTCTCCCTTCTCGCCCCACCTTGAATTTAATTGTGATTTTTTTCCCTTGCATGGACGTGTAGTTCTTCATCTACTAGTTTCGTATTAGTATTGAGCACATTGGATGCTTGCTTTTCCCTTCTTGTGATACTTCACTTAGCAGGATGTTCTCCAAATCCATCCAGGTAAATACAAAAGATGTAAGATCTCCATCTTTCTTAATGGCTAAATAGTCTTCTGTGGTATACGTACACCACAGTTTATTTATCCATTTGTGAGTTGATGGGCACTTGGGTTGTTTCCACTTCTTGGCGATTGTAAATTGAGCTGCAATACACATTCTAGTGCAAATGTTCTTATGGTAAAATAATTTTTTTTCTTCTGGGTATATACCTAGTAATGGGATTATGGGAAAGGTCTACTTTTAGCTCTTTGAGGATTCTCTATACTTCTTTCCAAAAGGGTTGTATTGGCTTGCAGTCCCACCAGCAGTGTAGAAGTATTGCCTTCTCTCTACACCCTCTGCAGCATCTGTAGCTTTGGGACTTTTTGATGTAATGAGAAATTCTTGAGTTGTGCAAAGTTAAGGGAACAGCGGAGGGTGCCGAGGCATGCTGGGGCTAGCAGAGTGGGAAATCTGAAGGCTAAAGGGAAGAAAAACTACCCCTGGGACGTTGTGAGAAGTAGAGCTATGGCCAGGCCTTGGTATTAAGGCATGAGCCACCACCAGAACAGCAGCATCAAAGCAGAGAGAATGAGGGAGAGAATGAGGAAGAAGTTTCCTGACTTTCCTTTCTCCTCACCTTCCCACCTTCCACTGGCTATGAAGCAGAGAGTAAGTGAGTCAGAAAAAATATCTGTCTTTAAGCATCTGATTTGAGGCACAGAGCAGTCAGTCGGAGAAGAATGGATGAGACTGGGGAGGGGGACCAAGTCAAGTGCAGGCAGCACACAAGTAAAATATTAGATGGTTTTGACAGATTCCCTTTGTCGTTTATGCTCGTCACAACCTGGCAGGTTCTGTTGCCATTGATATAAATGAAGAAAGTAGAGTTCTGATCCTTAAATGTGTCCAAGGTCGAGAACAAAAAGATGGTGGTAAAAAACAGAGACTTTACCCAACAAATGCAATCAGCGTAACATGGTTTCTTGTACCCTCAATGAATCCCCCCCCAAAAAGGTGTTTTTATATGTTTAATGGCTTTTATACATTTAATGATTTTAATATATTTTAACATAAGATCATGCTCCTTTTTTTCTGGTGTAAATTATTCTGTAATTCCCTGTAATCTTTGAGATAAATTCAGACTCCAGGGTGGCACAGACAGCCCTCCAGCTCCTTTCTGCTTTCCCACCCTCATCCCAACACATGTGCTGAACTTCCAACATCTGACCTCCCACCCATTGACTCAGTTTCTACCTTCTGGGCTGTTTGTAAATGTTTCACATTTTTCTGGTGTATTCTCTTTCAATCTCATTCTTTTATGTCTGGTCATCTCTTTTTGGTCTTTCAAAATTCATCCCCAGCCTCTGTTTTACTGTGTCACTTGTGCCTGGAATTGTTCCAAGACCTTCATCAAATCTGGATTAGGTGCCTTTCTCCACATTCCTTAAAAATAGTTTGATAGTCACAGTCACAGCACTAACCGCCTGGCACAGTGAGCGTCCCTCAGTTGACTGTGCTGGAGGGCAAGGACTGCCTTTTATTTATCCTACTCCCCTTGCCTAGTTCCACACCTGGCACCTGGAAGACTCTACACAATAATTCCGAATCACTGAGATTTTATCTTCTCTGCACACAATCACTATTTTTGGAGGGAAGAAGGGGCATTGAATCTTCTCAGGGATCCAGGTACAGGCGATAACACGTAAGCAGCATTCATTTAGGGGATGTACTACAAAGGCCAAAGGATTTTACATGACATTCAACTTCCCCAAATAAAACAACTCCTTTGATACAGAGCAAAGGGAAGGGGAATTTATGAAAATCCATTGACCTTAAAGTTGGCGGATGACTAACCACCTTCTGAAGCACATCTGAATGCCAAACAGATGAATCTGCTAAACCAGGAGTGAGGATTGACCCTCAGGGAAAAGGTATAAGAGACGTAAGCTGTCTAGATAAGGCGAGTGGGGTGGGGTTGGGAAACGACCTGGAAATATTTGAGGAAACATAAGGAAAAAATGTGCAATAAAACAGAAATCAAGTAGGTGAGAGCGGGGAGAGGTTGGGTAAATTCACATCTAACCGGTACACGGCACACTTTCCAGGTGAAGGGCACACATATCTTTGACTTAAAGTGTACAAAAGTAAATTCTAGGACCGAAATATAAGCATCCCTGTAATATTCTGAAATTTAAAAAAATGGTTGGGAAAAAAATCAAAAGAACTATGTAAAAATTCTACGGGAAATTCCAAGTTCAGTGTGTTAAAACATGCACACACACACACACACACAAAGTCCATGAAACAGTAGAGATAATAGCCCAGGGACAGGCATTTGACTTTCTCCTCTTTAATGTTTAGTGGTTTTTTTTTTTTCCCATGGCTTCATTTTGAAGGGGAGAAGAATGTGAAAGAGGGTCTGAGGGTAGAGATCTGAGATGAAACAGAACAGTGACTTCAGAAGATAGAAATAAAGAAATGAGAAAACAAAAACTGAGACCCACCCTGGAGGAGGTGAGATTGTCCGTAGAGGTATGCAAGGTGGCAGAGAGAGGAGGTATGGTCGGAGTACCCTGGCAGATGGCAAGCTAGAAAAGAGGGGGTTCAAAGGATTTTCTTCTTTCTGTACCTTTGTACCTTCCCTTCCCTTGGCGGTGATATCTTTATAGTTTAAATTGCACATTAGAGGATAAATGGATTAGAAAAAAAGCTGTTGAGTGTTACAGAGAGGAAGCCAGCAGGTAAAAAGGCCCGGTGAGAAGGCAAAACACTTTTTGGAACAGAAGTTGAATGCGGTCTGGAACCAAGACTGAATAAAAACAGTGAGTTTGGGCTATTGTTGAAAGGCCTAACGGGTGTTATAAAACTTGACTACTTAAGTATGCTTTTGGTT
Source organism: Perodicticus potto (assembly GCA_963574655.1). Classification (NCBI taxonomy): domain Eukaryota; kingdom Metazoa; phylum Chordata; class Mammalia; order Primates; family Lorisidae; genus Perodicticus; species Perodicticus potto. The sequence goes on from CAUYRH010087407.1 coordinate 23,578, forward strand.
TCATGACTTTTTCAAGGAAATTAAAAATTAATTTTTTAATCTCCAAAATAAAAATGAATTCAAGAAAAATATAAGATTTCATAAGTGTCTTCAAGTGTTGGGAACATTTTGTTATGCAGAATTAGTTAGGAACTTTGCTTGACTAATAATGTGAGATCAGTGCCAGCATACTTGGCATATGTGGGTTTAAACATTTTATTCATAGGTAGCATATGCCATGGGGGACTTCAGAATATGAGATTAAAAAAACTGATGGCAGGATTTGAAGAAATTAAGAATTTCATTTAAACATGTAAACACCCCCATTCTTTTTCCCTAGTTACAGAGCAAGGAGGTTTGGTTAATTATATTCCAAAGCTGTTGTGCAGGAAAGAAAAAAAAATAACAGATTTTTTTTCCTATGAAGTGAAGGAACCGTGTAGAAAGCTTTTGAGCTACTTTATGTGCCAGACAGTAATAACATATGTAAGTTTAAATAAAGCATTGAAAGCTACTTTTGCCCTCTGGTGAAAGAGGATTTTGCTATGCATTTCAATAGGTATTTAACTTTTCATTTGGCAGTGGATAGAAAGTTTCTCTTTCCCAATGTGTTTGAAGCTTTGACAATGGTTCTTCATACTCATTGTAGATTAGGAATTAGTATCTGGGGAATCTGGTAGAGGCCATATGCTAAGAACCTAAACCCCGAAGACCAGATTTTTGAATATGTTAACAGTAGATTTGGAGTCAGCTCTTACACGTAATTTGAAGAGCAGTAAAAATTGAGTCCCAGACCGCTCTATTTCTCTCTGTACTTGGGAAAGGGAAACACTAGAAATTTGTCTTTGTTCTCCTATTTTATTATTAAAAGTATTTGTATAAGACTGAAATTAAGTGGCTACAAAAAGCTAAGGTTCTTTCCTTATTTGCATAATAGTCTTATTGTGTTTTACTGTGTAACGTACAATGCATATGATAATCAAAGAGTTATTTTGGGATGAAAACATACATCAGAATGAGAATATTGGAAATGTCAAATATTATTATTTTTTTCTCTATGCAGCTCCTGACTGCTGGCAAACAATAGAGAGGTGAGTTTTGGACAAGTAGGTTTTGCCTTTTTTTCCTCCATTAACAGAGCCAAAGTCTAGGTTTGAATCAGCAGGTGGAGTTATACTGCAACTGGTAAAGCCTCCCAGGAGTATGCAGGAGAGATATTGATAAAATATGTGTAGCAATGTCTCTTTCAAGACACTAGGATGCCATGGTGACTAACAATGAGATGACTTCTTCAAACATGCATTGTGAAGCAATCAGATCATTTTCGTCTGTTTCTGTATTGCTTTTATTTTCTAAAATAAGCATCACTTTTACTTGACCATAAGCTTCTGGAAGCCAGAGACTGTGTAAGTTCTTGGTACAAGCCCTCTGCTTAACACGCTTCTTAGAGAGGAGGTGTGGATGGCACTGATGACTCACGATGTGTTCCTGTTCACATGAGAACTGGGTCTCCTGCAAAGATGGTCTCACCCACTGCCCTAACACACACCCAAGTGAGTAATATAGTATGAAAACCAATATAAGTTAAGAAAGTTGGAACCCAAAACACTTTCAACCTTGAGAGAGATGTGACTCTGATGTATGGTTACAATGTCTGGTTTTTAGATTATGAATTATCTCCCTTTCTTATTTTTCTTGTTCTGTACAATGACTAGAAAGAACTAAATGATGTCAGGGACAAAAACCTCTTTCCTCTGCATTAATGACTCTTGTTATAAATTACCATCCCCTTTGCTTTGCTGAGATCAGAGGACAGAAAACCCACGACTATCGTACCCTCTGTAGGAAGTGTTAAATCTGCCCTTCACCAGAAGGAACACTGTCTGTAAACTAATCAAGTTGCTTTAACTATAGGTCAGCTTTTTAAGAACAATGTTGTAATCCTGCTAAAACCCGCTGTCTCTGCCTATGTATACATGAAACCTGAAGTTCTCTACTTCAGAATGCTGACTCCATTCCTTGGAATGTGGCGTTTCTGGGTGGTCCATCCTCAGACTTTGTACTTGAGTAAACACTCTTTAAATTAGACTCTGGCCTTTTTGATTATTTTAGTTTCACAGTAGTCTCCCCACTTAGCTTCAGGCATGTGAGTCCGGTTTCCAGGCACCCAGGGACACCTAAGACAGTCCGGGAGGGAAGCGGCAGGTAGACAAAGTACCACCAGAGCCGATGGCAGAGCACACTGGCGACTGCCTGAAACCGGGGGACTGACACCTCCCTATGTGAGATTTGAAATTCTTAGAGGTAGGTGAACTTGTGGGTTTAAACTTAAGGACTAATGATTAATGGGAGATAGCTTGATTCTTACTAGTAACATAATTCCTTTCTACTCATGGAGTGTGCAGCTTAGAACTTCTTGATATTGCATAACAAATTTATTATTTAGACTCCTTAGGTGTTAGACCTCCCTTATATCATCAATTCTGAGAAACTTTCAAAGGGCACATAAAATTTTTCCTTTAGACAGCAGGTTAAGCCTAGTTTATGAAGAAATTAATACTGCTGCACATACAGATTTGACTGGGTTATCTGCTCTTAATTATAGAATCTTGGCTTCTGATTTACTTGGCCTCGTCTACCCAGGACAGACAACCCATTCTCGTGATTAAATATCTGATGCTCTCATCTAAGCATCTGCTTTCCTTCAGTGGTTGTTGTTTTCTAGCACGTCGATGTCACTAATTGCGATATGGAGGGTTAATAACATTTAAAGAGTCCAGTGATTTGTGCTGCCAATAGCAGGTCAACTGTCGATAGAAAACAACTGTAGAGTAAGATCTGGGCATGCCAAGTTTATAAAATGAGTGACTGCTAAATAATTGAGAATTCTTTATGATAGTTTCCATATTTATTACCAAATATATTAAAAATTCAGGTCAAGAATATTTCCTTTACAAAGTTCTCTACAATACAATAACGTCTAATTCTTGTGAAGATAGTCAAAGATGACTGAAAGCAATGTCAAAAAGTACACAAAATATCTAATTATATTTAGAAAATAGATTAAGAAATGCTATTTTTTTCTATTGTAAAGACATAGCCTTTTCTTGACTGTTAAATGCTATCTATAGTCACAGTTAATTTGATTATGGCAGTTTGAAAAAAAAAAGAAATATTACCGTACATATGAGTTCTGCATTCAGAAACAATAAAGTTTGTAAACATGTGCTCATTAAAATCTGATATTTGTAAACTAATCATGGAAATTGTTGAAAAACTAACTAAATGGAAAATATGCTATATCCTGGATGGAAAGACTAAATGAAATAATGATATCTTTTTTTTTCACAATTAATCTAAACATGATATTGAAGTAAAGACTGCAGGAATTTGCATGGAAACCAAGAAATTAAGGCTAATGATTATTGCAGATAATAGCCAAGAAATTTGGAAGTTTGGAAAACATTCCTGGTGGGTGGAAGAAATGTGCTATGATAGCTTATGCTTATTTTATATAGATAGATTTTATTTCATTTATAAAAGCAATAGATAGCCACATAGATAAATTAAATGAAACAAAGTACAACATTTTTGTAATATGCACACAGATATATAGAATAAGGAAATTTTGCCTATAATTATGATAAAATCTGTATTTCAAGTCAGCCTAGAAAAGATTATTGAATAAGGGATACTAAGACAGCTATGCATTCATTTGGGAAAAAAAATTACTATATCACAACATATGGCATATTTAAATATTAATTTCAAATGAATTAAATATATAATTGTAAAAAATGAAACTATAAACATGTTAAAAGTAACCATAGAGAGATAAATTTGTAACCTTAGGATGTCAAAGTCTATCCTGAGCATCACTGATCACTAAAAAGATAAAATGAAAAATAGCGGGATAATGTAATTATGTAAAATTTAAATACTTCCCTAAAGAAAAAGACACAGGAAACAAAATTTGGAGATTAAAATTAGAGTGAGTAAAACATGCAATATTTTACGAGAGGTGAAGGGTATTATTATTTATAACTAAACTGTTTCTACATATAAAAAATAAGAACAGAATATAAGCAATACATAGAAAAAGAGTTACAAATAAGTAAAAGAATATCAATCTCATTATTAATCAAAGGATTAGTAATTAAGGCAACTGAATTCTATCTTTATTCTCCCTTTTGGCTTATCAGGATGCAAAAGATTAAAAAAAACATATTTAGTTGGTATGGAAGTGAAAAAATGGGCCATTAGAGCATTTGTTGGTGTTATAAATTTATACAGCTTTCAGGGGAGTGGGGCTTTGGACACTTTTCATCTTTTGCATCAACCTGGATGGAACTGAAACGCATTCTTCTTAGTGAAGTATCACAGGAATGGAAAAGTGAGTATCCAATGTATTCACTAGGAACATGAAGCCAGTAGACCATCTAATACATGTGCACACGGGAGAAAGACTCAATTCAATTCAAGTTGGGGGAGGGGGATGGAGAGATGGGGGCAAGGGGAGGGAGCTTGGGATGCCCCCATTTAGTGGGCACAATGTAAGGGTACATGGCACCCCTTCTTAGGTGTGGGACACAACTACAACAGGGACTCTACCTATCAAATGCAAACATAGTAACCTAGCTTGTACCCTCACATTAATCTGAAATTAGAAAAAAAATCCAAAGTGAAAATAAAAAAAAAAAAAAAATACCAACCTTGAGAAGTGAATTTTACAAAAATACTTGCAGTTCTTTGGTTTCTCTGTAGAGGGCGGGATCAACCACCCACTCTAAGGGACTTTGAAAAAAATCTTCACTTGTGAGAGCCGAGCAGGCTTCCAAGAAAGTCTGACATGGCTTGAGAGAGCAGAGGGTGAGTGGCCTGAATTTTTCTGTGGTTATCAGATGGGACTGTGATGAGGGTCTGGGGCTCTCAGGATTTGAATTTCCCACTGGCACCAGCGAGCTTGGTCTGATCTATCACTTTCCCTAGACGTGAGGTTAGAGAGGAAGAGAGTGGTGGTGTGAGGCTGGAAAGCAGCAAACATCAGAAAATAGATCCAGGCTCCTCATTACACTTGCATATGAGCACAGAGACACGTTTTCTAGGACAGTCACTGTAGTATTGTTTGTAATTAAGGGAAAACAAAAACAATGTCCACTCACATTAGGAATACTAGGAAGTAAGGAAAAAAATAAAGGAGAAAGTGGGTAAGTATCAACAAGGGAGTGTTTCCGTTACGTTATCAAATTAAAAAATACATATATGTCTGTGTGTCCACATCGTAGGATCCCATTCATTCGGAAATATGCAATTTTGTGTGATTTTTAGTATGTGATTTCAATAAAATCAGTCTTACTTTGAGGCCTACTGAGGGTTGGCATCTGAATTAAAGGAACACAAAACCCAGTGTACAAAATAATTAAGGAACCATTATAGCTTCACCATCGCTGCTGAAGGGACTAAAACAAGAGAAAACACAAGGTTAGGTGCAGGTGAGGCATTCGTAGTATTCAGTAAACAATACAGCAGAACTTTGGAAGTTCCTATGACCCTTTATCTACCCCATTTACTCCTCAAGGTGCAGTAACTTTCTGATTTTTCTCCTTCTCTTACCCCCCAAGGCTTTCCTCAGACACTCTGAGGTTCAGCTAGGCATAGTTATTTTTATAACTTAGGAGCTTTTCTTCTTCTAGGTATTGTTTCTTTCTTCCAACCCCAAGCTGATTTCTCTTCTCTACATGAAAATTCACTACCTACTACCTCTGTGATCTCTCTTCCTCATTTATGAGTCCCATGACTCTGATACCATGAATTTGTGGTATTTTTTAACCAATATATGTATACATATTATCTATAATATTTCAAAATATTAAGAGGGCAGGAATGTTGTAGGTTCCATGGGTCACCTCTGTAATGCTGAGTCCTGGCTATAGCTGTGTTCATCATCCACACCGTGTCAGAGTACCTGTTAGGAGGGTTTATTCCCCACCTACCCCCCACTCCCTCCACACTCTCCACGGAGTTTTACTTGCCTCTCTGCCCTCGTGTGCTCATTGGTTAGTTCCAATTTGATTGTGAGTACATGTGATGCTTGTTTTTCCATTCTTGTGATACTTTACACATATTTTTAAGGAAGCTTATAAACACACAGAGTATATATATATTCCTAAGTTTGGAATCTGTCTTAGAATTTGCTTTTTTGATTTGACATTACAGGATCTTTCTCTATATCATCATGTAGTCTGCCAAATACAAAAATGTGTTGTACGCAGTATTGCCACAACCGCATTGCAACCGTAATCAGATGAGATGACTTTTGCCAAGCAAAGTTTCAGTAACTGGACTAAAGTCAGGGAGTTAGTAAGGGGAGGAGCCAGAGCGGACCCCATGCACTTTGCTTCTAGGGCAAGATAAGAACCACTGTGCTCTGCTGTACCTTGGAGGCAAGCTGCTTGAGAAAACTCCCTGTCACTGTGTTTTGGAATTAGTTTAGGGATTTTAGAGTGTGCTATGAGATGTTTCTATTACTCCTTGGCAACGCTCACTTGTAATTGCATCCTTGCCTGTGGGAACCAATTGGCGGCGACCTTTAGCCATCCTCCTTTGGCTTTTACAGTCTGGCATAGTGGGACATTGTCTGGCCTACTCAATGGAAGACTCTGGAGTCAGTCTGGAAAATTCTTCTTGTGCAATAAGAAGAAATCTAATTTCGGGCTGTTGATGAAAAGTGTGAATGGTAATCTCAGATATGTGCCCTTCCAAGGGAGGTTTCATTTTTTGTTGTTATTAAATTTTTAGATTTGTTTTTACATGTAACTGTCTTGCTTTTTGTTTTTTTTGAACCAGACTCAACAACGACAAGTCATTATTTGGGAAACGAAAATACCATAAAATTCTTGCACCAAACTCTCCTTTTTTTGTTGGAGGGGTATGTATTTTATGACTTACGCTTTCATGGGATAGTGTTTACTTTATATATGCACTTTTAGGAGAACTAAGGAAGGTCTGTTGTGATAAGTTGCACATAGAGAAAGATGTGCTTCCCCTCCACCAAATTAACTGAACAAATGCATACGTGACTTTACCATCTCTAGTTCTCTAATTGTTCATACTACATGGTATGTAATATTTATAGCTAACAACTTACCAAATGCTCCATTGCAGCACTGTTTTTCTAAGGATATAACTCAGTTTGTCAAATTTCCCTCCAAGGTTGAAATGTAACTTATTGTACAACCTGTTAGGCCCAGGAGGAATTTTTTAGGGAAAAAATTATTTTGGCCCTTTTTTTTAAGCTCCAAGAGGGAAAAATAAATATACTTTTTTTTTATTGCTGTTTTTTGTAGCTTTCAAAATGGCTTTGTTATATTGTATGATTTATACATCCATATAGAGAACAAAAACAAGAAGTTCTTTATAACAAACAACTTTGTCTTTTCTGAAATAAACTACTATAGAAACTATATGAAATTCAGCCATAATTGGTGCTAAAGTCTCTCATTTTGATGCAGGTAAAGAGCCCTGATTTTATTATAAGATGAAACAATTAGAGCAAGTCACAAAGAGTTCAAGGGGTGACTAATAATTATTTATAACTTTCTGTAAATTACCATGTCAAGTATCCTCGATAAGACCTTTGATATCTAGGTCTGAATACAGCTAAGAAAATAACAGTCCTTCAATATAGCATTGTTCATGTTAATTTAGCAGTCTGCTTTTATACCTCTTATCTCCTAGCAGAAATTGCTTAAGTGAAATGGACTCAAGGTGATGTTCCATTGTCTTTTCAAGTTAGACATAAAGATTCATTAAGGACTACTCAATCCCTTGTGGGTTTGGTGTAATTCTGTTTATCAAGTATTACCCTGAAGCAGAACAAATTCAAAAATTCTTTAAAACATAGATGGTGAGTTTCCTTCTCATTTTATCTCATTTGTGCAAAGAAATATTATTTAAGCAACAAAGAAAGAAAGGAAGAGCTAAAGACCAGTGTCCGTTCCAATCTAAATACCTTAAATTCAAGATGTCAGTTTATTTCTCACTTACCCTCGTGTACAATCTTAACTTGATTGTCAAAGCCGGTGGGGAAACAGTGTGACAGAGTCTGAGAGGAGATACATGCATTCTGTGGGGGCAGGTGCCACGTCTCTGCTGCTGGTGAGAGGCTGCATGGAAAACCTATTGTGTGTTTCTCTTTTCTCTGTAATCAAAAACTCTTGGAGGAGAAAAATGAGAGAGAGAGAGAAGGTGTATATTAAGTATCTAATTTTCTGTATATTTCATATACACATCTAAAAAAAATCTTCAAAACTGGCTTCTTGTGGTGTCAGTTAAGTGATGCTGGGAAGATAACTAAATATCTTTCCAGGGAACAGCCCAAGTCTTTGAAATTCTGTCCTGAGAAATGATGTAGTGAAATATTCCTGATTTCCCTTTAATACAAACAGGCAGGAAGGACAAGGCCCAGCTCTGGGGACACCAGTTTCTAGCTGGAATGTTTGTCTCCAGCCTCCCTGCATCGGTGGCTCATTTCTAACCACCAGACTAGAGCAGCTCATTCTGACTGCTCTGATTAATAAGGCCCCCACTGCGTGTCTGTTTCATTTAGTTTCTTCGTAGCGCTGAAAGTTGTAGTTACCGTTTTATTTACCTGTTTGCATGTTTGTTTATTTCCTGACTACTGAAATTGCAAAAATGAGAGCAAAGTTCTTGACATCCCCAGGAAAGTGCCTGGAACAAAATAGCACATCATAAATATTGGTTGGGCAAATGAATCAAAAATAAGATTGACTCAGATTTATTTTCCCCAAGATTCCTGAGCAACTAGAGGTAGAAACATAATTGTGTGAGCAACTGGGTAAAGCAATTTTGTCTAATGCTGAGTCCTCCCCAACTTCTCCCCCATTTTTCTCATTTCTGTCATGCCATTCCTGTGTACCTCTCACGGCACAGGTATGAAAAATTGTAGGCGATTCCCTGGGACTTAAAATGCAATACAGTCACTGATCTTAGTTAAATGCCCTTCTACGGACATGGTAAAATTTTGGCCTCCCCTTTTACATTCTGTAAGAATATGTTTTTGTATAAGATAATTTTAACGGCTCATGATCATTTTCGTAACGTTTTTGAGAATGAGTGCTAAATGCTACGCTGAGAGCTATGTGACAAATTTAAAGCAAGAGCTTATTATCATTGCTTGGTGAAAAAATAATTAAGATGATTGCAATAATACTTAGGAGAATCTGGAATTGAATGTCCAATTGAGTATTTACATAGAACATGGATTAAGGATTCAGAGGACCAAAGAATCACCATGGATTAGTGCCGTTACAGGATTAATTTAAAGAGTAAAGTTTCTTTAAATGGGAGGAGAAAACGACGCAGAATGTGGTTATCCTGTTTAAGTTTTTATCGTAGAAGTCAGCATCTCTGTTGATGTGTGAAGATATTTGTGATGCTAGCCTCCTCTTTTTAGAAAGGCCCAAGGGACTCAGTCTTTCTTGGTTTTCCTCGTGACTCAGATTGCCTAAATTCATGGCAATTTATTAACTCTCATGTTAATTTCCTTTTTATCCTCCTCAAGCCTAGTACATCTCTTGACTTGCAATCCTTGTCTCAGCTAGAAGTAAGGAAAAGGTGACGTTATCTGTACCTAGGCCATACAGTAGAGTAAGGGGGAGCCCCACTTCTGTGCTCACGAGGGAAGAAACAGCTGTGACGGGACAGAGATTCCCAGGGGGACGTGATTCTCAGCTTCAGTTCAGGGGCTGAGTCTGGCTATCCTTTCCCCACCCATTCTGTGTTTTGTTCTCATTACGCAAGTCCGTGTTGCCTTATAGACTCTTCCTATAACAATTCTGCTTTGTTCATGTTTTTGCTTTCTCTCCTGGTTATATAACCAGCCAAGATTGCTCAGTCTCTCTTGTTACACATCATATTTCACATCATATTTCCCGTATGTTTATTTCCTTCTATTTGGTCCTTGGATCCCAGTCCAGTGTCTCCCCTTGCTGAAGGTACCAAGACCTGGTGTCCTGTGGCAGAAAGTTTGATAAACTGGGTCCACCTTCCTACTTGTAGCCTCAGATGTTGAGGCCAAGTGGTTGGTGAGGAAGCCAAGATAGACGAAAAGCACAAACTCAGTGATACCTTTCCATCTATCAAGTACCTTGGCATTTTACTTGGTAGTTAATTGCATTTTTTAATTACTTATTATACTTTGATGATCTACTAGAACACATCTGCTCAATTAGTTTCACCTTGCTGAAGACACTTGTAGCAACATAGCATTTCAAGGCAATTGTGAGTCTGAGTGTGTGCGTCTGTAACACAACATAAAAGCACATATACCATATTCTTGCCTATACGATTAGTCTGACACTATGATAATTAGAAAAAAAATTAAATAACCTGTATAATTTTAAAAGAATTTAGTGTTTTTGAATTTTTTAGTCACCAAATATTCTGCAATGTTTTCATTTATAGGCTCCTTGAACACCATCTCATTCCCTTGGCAATTCCCTGGCCCATTTGCTTAGCAGTTTGACATGAAATAGGTAGATATTTTTATAATCACAAACAAATCTGAAACTCTGTATGAACAATGATATGTCATAAGAAAGTACCAGTGTTCATTTTCCTTCTCCTCAAGATGGAATTAAGTCAATAAATTTCACACTATTGATTTAAGTGGCATGGTATTTTAAAGCTGCAGTGTTATGATGAGCATGACCATGTATATCTATTTGCCATCAGGTTATGAAACAACAGAAGTGACAGTTTAATGTTTCTGCTTGAAAAACAGAGGTATAAAATATTGTACTAATTCATAAAAAGTAGAAGAGCTTAACGTTTTTTCAGTAAGTCAGTAAAAGAGCATAAGCTATAAGAAAGAACTTCTTTAAATAACTTTAAACATTTAGTTGAGAAGGTAAGTTAATCGAGTCCTTTTTCTTTTTAACATAGACCTAGCATGTCTACATGTAGTAATATTCATATCAAACACTAGCTTGATTGCAAATTGATTACTGTTTTAATTAACTGAATAACAGCTTCTGACGTTTGCTTCCAGGACTGATTTGAGTCAACCATTTGATGGCCTTGTGACAAAGATAAGGGCCAAAAAATATGACCAGAAAATGTTTGATCTACTGATCATGAGACTTCATCCCATATAACATTCCTGTTTCTTTTCAGATATTCCTCTTCCTTATAATTTCTTTCCTTAGTGGCAGTCCTTTCCTTCTTTTGCAAACCATCTGAATGTTGGTTAATAGAACTAGGATGTGGTTCTGTTCGCAACTATGAAAGATAAAATTTGTAAAGGAAAACAACTTGCCAAGTTGCTGGTTTGATATTTAAAAAAAAAATGAATGTTTTGCTGAATTGTATTTACTATTCCAAATATAGTAAAACCCATTTATTTATGGGAAAGTTCTAAATATAAATTCACTCTTACTTCTAATTTTCTTTCTTTTGTTCATTCATTCTCTTTTTTGCACATTGAAGCTTATGGGCTAAAACTAAATTCAGCCATTCTTGAGCAAAGATAGAACCTTCTGCTGTTTGCCTTTGCAAAAGCAACTAGGTAAAGACATTCTTTAATTTTTACACATTGCCATATTTTAAAAGGCAATCTTAACATGGTTTTGAAAAATTTTTTTTAACATATGGAAACAAAAAGAAATTTTGTATATTGATTTTCATTAAGTAACGCTATTATATTAATGCCATCAAATGGTATAGTCAGTTACCAATACTGAAGGTACTACATGTATTTGGAAAATGTTTAGATGGGAGAGCTAAGTGATCTATCTTATGTTGATAGACAGGTGAAGTAGCATTGGCAGAAATCTTCAGCCAAATCCTACCTGACGCTCTTTTCCATGGAGGCCACCAAGATCCGTGTAAACCAGCCCAGTGTGAGAGGACTGACTCACCATCATTTTGGTGATTTTCATGAGAAACTGGGAACTGATCATCATATGGCCTTCTTCAAACTTTTCCTTTTAAAATTTTGAATTAATTGTCCTAGCCAGCTTATCTGTCTGCCTCTTGTTCAGAGCTGGGATGTCAAGACCTCTACTCACACTTTTTGCCTCCTCATCTCACCTGCCAACATGGCCTTGGAAGAATTCCAATTCTTATTCCTGGTCACAGGTTGGTTTTGGTTCAGTATTTTAGATGGTTTTACTTTACATCAGATCGCCATTCAGAGAAGGAAATATCTCTCTTGTTTCTGAGACCACATTGCTCTAATGTAACTAACTCTTCATTCAGTCATAAAGTCATTCTTGAAGTTCTGCTCCAAAAAGATTCTGTTAATGACACGCTACTTCTACTTATCAGCACAGAGCTCTTCATGTCACCAGCGCTGGACGACCCAGCCCATTGCTGTAGCAGTCAGACGTCACCTGTCACTTCTTTCTCAAACATTCCTGACATCAAGTGTTTGCGTGAGGGTCATTTCTTGCTCTCGATGTTCTCCACCTTCAGCATGTGTAGGTCAATAGCCACACGTTTCTCAGCATGTCACAGGGCCCTTGCAGTTATCAGGATATATAAGTGAAGCTAAGTTATGCTGCAGCAACAAATTGATTTCAGTATCTCGGTGGCAATACATACCAATGTTTTCTTCCTTACATACATCCAGGGGTGGTCAGAGACCCAGCCCCACAGAAGCACTGTCTTTATGTGACACTGGCCTCTCAAAAAGTGGAGGGCAGGGGGAGAGAGCATGGACCACCTATACCCACTCTTCCATGTCTCAAACCAGTGTAGCCTATTTTATCCTCACATATAGTTCGTGGTCCAGAATATATCCTGATAATTGCAAGGGCCCTGTGACATACTGAGAAACGTGTGGATATTAGTGACCTGTACACTTCTCTCTGCATGCCCTAGAGAGGCCTCATGTGGGTGGGCAGTCTCTTCTATCACTGGGCCTTTTACAGTAGTTGTTTCTTTGGTGAAGGGTCGATTTTCCTTTAGTTTTCAGATCATCCTGGAGAGGCCTGAGCTGTGTCTGGCTGTGCTTCTGTTATTTTCTATAACTACCCATTAGCCACACAAATAATTTGCTTTATGGATTTGTACACTTTGTTTCTGTACCCAGTATTTAGAACCTTGCTAAAAGAATAAAAAACAAATAAAAAACAATAAAAAAATTGTGCCCGACAAAAATATCCCATGTTTAACTCATCAGTCCTCCAGGTCCTTATTGGTGAGGCAGGTGCATTCTCTGGGCTTGTGGCTCAGTGAAGCAAGTTTTCATTGGTACAAACTCACAGGCAGGCAACTGTCCAACCTCCACATTGTGCAGACTCATGGGTTAAATAGTTACTAATGGTGGGGAGTGGGAGGGGTGGAGGTGGTTGCCAAGTATTGATGTTTGTTAGTCTGATAGTGATGGATTCAAAAACCAGGGAGATTCATTCAAATGGAGTCTTGGTCCTCTGTCATCTGTCAGTTTTCTAGCACGTGTGGCAAAACCCAAACTATCTTCTGGGCTTGGCTGGATTTCTGATGAATTGGGTTGCCCCAAAGTGGAGCCAAAGTGCATGGTTTCCACACAGCTCTGGGAACCATACCTCATTCCGGATGAATGCTGTGTATAGTAATCAATGACATTTGTTATAGGATGATTCCTAGGAAAGCTATGGTCATTTGTGATCCATTTGGGACATAATCTGATAGTGGCAGCAGTGATCATGACCTTGATTGCCTTTATCATTATAAACCACAAACATTTTAAAATGAATGCCCAATTCATTGCACTTCATATTGGCTAGGAGGCACACACAGGGATGCAGTAGCAATATTTATTAGATCTAAGTCTTAAATACAGTTTATTCAGAAAATGACAAGTAATCACCTAAATTTTCCCAAAGATGGTTTGAGTATTATTGTTGTGGCAGCTGTTCTAGGAACATCTGGTGAATCATCCATCTGTTTAATATCTAAATCCAATTTCTCTTGGTGCTGTATTATTTTGCCATTGCCTTACTGTCTGAAGTTATACCTATAATATTTGGCTTAAAGAATTGTGTCTCTTACTCTAGAATTGTTTTATTTATTTATTTATTTATTTATTTATTTATTTTTTATTAGTTTTTATTGAGTCATAGCTGTGTACAATAATTTAGTCATGGGGTACAGTGTGCGGGCTTCACATACAATCAGAGATATTTTTATCAACCTGATTGATATAACATTCATGATATTTTCTCATTTACTATGTGAAAACATTTTTGATCCTTATTTAGAAATTTTCTCCTGACCCTTCAAATATGCACCACAAGTGTGATCTCACCCTTTATCCTTTCTTCCCCCACCCTCTCCCTCTTCTTCCCTCCCTCTCCCCTTTCCCCATCTTATTGTGCAATAAATGGGTTGTAGCCTTCGCTTGAAAGATATAAATTTGCTTCATATTAGGGGTGTATACCTTGGATACTTTTTCTTCCATTCTAGAGATACTTTGCTAAGGAGAACATGTTCCAGC
>CAUYRH010087412.1:0-20703 GCA_963574655.1 Perodicticus potto
TGCCCGGCATGCTAAACTGCTTGGCAGGTGAGCCACAATATAATTGCCATGGCTTTGATGCCTGCTTTGGAATTCCCCAAATCCTGCAACACCCCAGATTGAAGCCACAGTAGGGACATGACTCAGAGGCAGAGGAAGAGGCTAGAGGCAGGCTGAATAGCAAGAAGGTGGCAGCACAGGTGACTTCAATCTTAGGGCCTGTATCTGAGAAAACACAAACTTGACTTGGAATCTGTTTAAATTTGGGGGAATTTGACCAACAACTGACAAAATACTGAGATTAAATTTAACTCAACCTAGTATTCCATGATGTGTATATATTAAGAGCAAATAAATAAACAGAAATAGATAAATTTAATTCAACTTTTTTTTTAAGATAGAGTCTCACTCTGTCACCCTGGGTAGGGTGCTGAGGTCTCATAGCTCACAGGAACCTCAAACTCTTTGGGCTCCAGCAATTATCTTGCCTCAGCCTCCCAAGTAGCTTAGTTCAACCAACTTTAAAATGATTCCTATGTGCAAGGTTGGGGATATAGAAAGGAATAAAGATTCTGTGGTTTTTGAGGCTCAAGTCTACCATCTGCATATCCTGGTGCCTCCGCACTGTAAAGGTACCTCATTAGGATAGGCGCCTAAAAGAAAGAGATCAGAGATCACTGTGGGCCTCAGAACAGCTGACTGTATCTGTCTTGCAGAGGACGCAGGAGGCATCAGAAGGTAACAGGGCCTCTGTTACGTGTACCGTTTCCACCCGGCTCCCTCTGTTACCTCACTGTGCTTCCTTCTGTGAGTGTATCTTTTGTGACTTCCGCTTGCTACCGATGGGCTACTGCCATCTTCTAAAAGTACTCTGGTCAACTAGGCTGACCACCTGCCCAGTTGTGACAATAAAAGAGTTTTGTGTCCCCTTCTGGGGTCAGAGCTGGCAGACAGAGGGGACTACTCCCTCTGATCTCAGCATTGTCATCTGGTCAAGCCAGCACGTGTTGCAGTACTAGATGCCTGCAACACATTACACACAAGTTTGGGGAGAGAAAGGAAGACGTGAGCATGTCCCAGGCTTCAGGGATCCAAATATCAAAAGAAGGTGCCAGGACAACCAGGTCCAGCATGCCTGGAGAACAAAAACAGCTGGTGGCAATAGGCCTCGGTTTAAAACTGGCTTAGGCACTAAATAAGCCTGTGACTGTAAGCCATTTGCCTCACTTCTCTGAACCTCAGTTCCATTTTCAAATTCAAGGCAACAGTATTTGAAAATGAGGACAATAATACAGAAGAACCTCCACAGTTGACCACCTCCTTAACTTGACCTAATTTTCCTAGACCAGAAATGCACCACATGTATGTATCAATATAGCAGGCCTAGTTCCTTATGTTAACCACCTCTGTATGTTGACCAGTTTGTTATAGTCGCTTAGGTGGTCAACTTAAAGAGGTTCTACTGTATTAGACTCAGCCATATGAAATTGTCAACTTTTAGGCTGGGAGCAGTGCCTCATGCTTGTAATTCTAGCACTTTGGGAGCTCAAGCCTCCTCAGGTGGACTGCCTGAGCTTAGGAGTTTGAGACCAGCCTGAGCAAGAGACTGTGTTTCTAAAAAACAGCTGGGCATTGTGTCAAGTGCCTATTGGCCCAGCTACTTGGGAGGCTAAGGCAAGAGAATCACTGGAGCCCAGGAGTTTGAGGTTGCTGTGAACTATAACGCTACAGCATCCTACAAAGGGTGACAAAGTAAGACTCTATCTCAAAAAAAAGTTGTCAACTTTTTGGCAATTTCATAGACCACATAATACAGGATTTTCTTGAGAATTAAAAGAGATATCACAGGGCGGCACCTGTAGCTCAGTGGGTAGGGCACCAGTCACATACCCTGAGGGTCCAGGTCAGCTAAAACAACAATGACAACTGCGACAACAACACCACCAACAACAAAAATAGCCAGGAGTTGGCTCAGCACCTGTGGCTCAACGGACTAAGGCGCCAGCCACGTACACCTGAGCTGGCGGGTTCGAATCCAGCCCGGCCCGCCAAACAACAATGACGGCTGCAACCAAAAAATGGCCAGGCGTTGGGGCGGGAGCCTGTAATCCCAGTCCCTGAGTAGCTGGGACTACAGGTACCTGCCACAACACCCAGCTACTTGGGAGGTGGAAGCAGGAGACTCACTTGAGCCCAGGAAATGGAGGTTGCTGTGAGCTGTGATGCCACAGCACTCTATCCAGGGCGACAGTTTGAGGCTCTGTCTCAAAAAAAAAAAAAATAGCCAGGAGTTGTGGTAGGAGCCTGTGATAGACTGTCTCAAAAAAAAAAAAAAGAGAGAGATATCACAAAAGCCTCACACAGTAGGCACTCAATAAATGACAGCTATTGTTACTAGCAACAAACATATGGTAGACCCACAGTGCCCTGAAGATAAGAGAAATGCCGTCTCAGCACCTGTAGCTCAGCGGCTAGGGCACCAGACATGTACAGTGGAGCTGGCGGGGTTGAATCCAGCCCAGGCCTGCCAAACAACGACCTCTACAACCAAAAAAACAGCCGGGCATTGTGCTGGGCGCCTGTAGTCCCAGGTACTTGCGAGGCTGAGGCAAGAGAATTGCCTAAGCCCAAGAGTTTGAGGCTGCTGTGAGCTGTGACGCCACAGCACTCTACCAAGGGCAACATAAAAAGAGCCGACAGTTTGAGGCTCTGTCTCAAAAAAAAAAAAAAAAAAGATGCAACCAGAGGTCATGTTATTTTTAAAAACTATTTTATGCATTTATTTTTGAATATTGAACAAAAGGGTATGTAGCTCAAAGTAAGGCTTCTTCCCAGAACTATACTTCAGCCATAGCTCTCCCCAGAGGCAATCACTGCTAAGGGTTTTGTGTGTTCTCTCAGAGAGATCAGTGCATATACAAGCATTCATAAATTTGTGGCATGTACACTCTAGTTAACAATAGAATTTAGAGCTATCCTAAATCAATATATGTATCTGTCACATTTTGTCTCTGTGATTTTATTCTTGTTTAAAGGCAGTCTCCCTATGTTTCCCCAAGCTAGGGTCCTGTGACCCCAGCCTAGCTCACAGCAACCTCAAACTCCTGGCCTCAAATGATCCTCCTGTGTCAGGCTCCTGAGTAGCTGGGACTACAGGTACCTGCCACAACACCCAGCTAATTTTTCTATTTTTAGTAGAGACAGAGTCTCTCTCCTCAGTGATCCTCCCACCTCTGCCTCCCAGAGCACTTGGATTACAGGCATGAGCGACCTCTCCAGTCTCTGTGATTTTTTTTTTTTTTTTTTTTGAGACCGAGTATCATGCTGTCACCCTGGGTATTGTGGCATCATAGCTCACAGCAACCTCAAACTCTTGGGCTCAAGTGAGCCTCTTGCCTCAGCCTCCTAACTAGGTAGGACTATAGGCACCCACCACAACACCTGGCTATTTTTAGAGATGGGATATCGCTCTTGCTCACGCTGGTCTCAAACTCCAGAACTCAAGCAATCCACCTGCCTGGGCCTCCCAGAGTGCTAGGATTATAGATGTGAGCCATCTCACCCTGCCTCTGTGCTATTTTTCTTACTTTTTTTATTTTTATTATTTATTTTTGAGACAGAGTATCACTAATTCGCCCTTAGTAGAGTGCTGTGGCATTACAGCTCACAGCAACCTCAAACTCTTGGGCTTAAGTGATTCTCTTGCTTCAGCCTCCTGAGTAGCTGGTACTACAGGTGCCCGCCACAATGCCTGGCTATTTTTTGATTGCAACTGTCATTGCTGTTTAGCAGACCCGGGCCAGGCTCGAACCCACCACCTTCGGTATGTGGCCAGTGCCCTATTCACTGAGTTACAGGCGCCAAGCCCGTGCTGTTTTACTTAACAGACAGGTTCTCACTCTATTGCCAAGGCTGGAGTCCAGTGGTGCAATTATGGCTTACTATAGCAGTGGTTCGCAACCTTCCTAATCCCTTTAATACAGTTCCTCATGTTGTGGTGACCCCCAACCACAAAATTATTTTCGTTGCTGCTTCATAACTGTAATTTTGCTACTGTTATGAATTGTTGAGGGTTTTGGTTTTTTTTTGGCCGGGGCTGGGTTTGAACCCGCCACCTCTGGCATGTGGGGCCGGTGCCCTACTCCGTTGAGCCACAGGTGCTGCCCTACTGTTATGAATTGTAATGTAAATATCTGATATGCAGCAGACCCTCAAAGGGGTCGCGACCCACAGGTTGAGAACCGCTGCACTATAGCCTTGAACTCCTGGCCTCAAGTGATCCTCCTGCTTTAGCTTTCCAAAGTACTGAGATTACAGGAGTGAGCCACCATGCCCAGTCCTCTGTGCTTTTTAATAGCTTTAACATATTCTATCATGTGGCTGTTATATGATCTTATGTAAGAGTCCTGGTGGTGCCCATAGCTCAGTGCGTAGGGCACTGGCCACATACACAGAGGCTGGAAGGTTCAAATCCAGCTCGGGCCAGCTAAAACAACAATGACAACTGCAACAAAAAAAATAGCTGGGGGTTGTGGCGGGTGCCCATAGTCCTAGCTAGTTGGGAGGCTGAGGCAAGAGAATCACTTAAGTCCAAGAGTTTGAGGTTGCTGTGAGCTGTGATGCCATGGCACTCTACCCAGGGTGACATCTTGAGACTCTGTCTCAAAAAAGAAGAGTCCTTTATTTGGCAAACATTGATTTATTTCCAACCTTTTGCTAAAATAAACAATGCTACAATTAATGTTTAACGAAATGCATCATTTCATATAATTCCATATGATATACATTATTTCACAGAGTATATCTGAAGGATAAAGTCCCAGAAAAGGAACTATAGTCAAATTTAAATTAGTAGAATTTAAATTTAATTGTAGTTAGTCAGCAGTGACTCACGCCTGTACTCCTGGCACTCCGGGATCAACTGGCAAGTAGATCAACTGAGCTCAGGAGTTCAAGATAAGCCTGAGCAAGAGTGAGACCCTGTCTTTACTTAAAATAGAAAAACCAGCCAGGCATTGTGGTGGGTGCCTGTAGTCCCAGCTACTCACTTGAGCCCAGAAGTTTGAGGTTGCTGTAAGCTATGATGCCATGGCACTCTACCCAGGGGGATAGCGTGCAACTCTGTCTCTAAAAAATAAAGAAATAAATTTAATTGTAAAATTTGAAATGATGTACACTTCAAATTGCCAGAGAGTTCAAAGAACCCTCTCCTAAGGCTATCCCAATTCATACTTCAGCCTGCTTCCCCACAGAGGAGGTCAGTTTTGAACTAGTTTTTCTTTTCTTTTTTTTTTTGTAGAGTTTCACTTTATTGCCCTTGGTAGAGTGCCATGGCATCACACAGCTCACAGCAACCTCCAACTCCTGGGCTGAGGCAATTCTCTTGCCTCAGCCTCTTGAGTGGCTGGGAGTACAGGCTCCAGCCACCATGCCCTGCTTTTTTTTTGTTGCAGTTTGGCCAGGGCCAGATTTGAAACTGCTACCCTCTGTATATTGTGCCGGCACCCTACCCACTGAGTCATAGGCACCGCCTTGAACTAGTTTTTCATAAAAGGACAAAATGGCCCAGTTGGTGGGAGAAATCACCCAAAACCTAGGTGAGGGAATCCTGGCACCCTAGTATCCATGTGGATAAAGCATTCTCCAACCCTTAAGGAGCACACAGATGTGCAGCCTCCTAAAGAAAAGGGGAATGGTACCCAGGACAGTGCTATGGGGCAGTGGAATGAGAAGGACATACTTCTGTCCAGTAGATAGTAGACGAACCCTACATTCAGAATTTAGGAGGGCTGGGTTTCATATGCTTCTTCCACTTTTCAACTATGTGACCTTGGGCAGGTCACAACTTTTCTTAGTCCTTGTTTCCTCCTTTGTAAAATGGGGTTAATAATACATAGAAACCCTAAAATTGGCATTCTATAAAGTGTTATGTTACCAGCACTGCGCACAGGATCTGGCGCCCAGAGGACAGTCCAGAAAGTCTGATGAAGGAACTGATAACTTTCATTGAAAGAGTCACTGAAATGATCTTTCAGGCGGTTTAGCTGGAACTAAGACTCAGCCCGGAAGGGTTTTACGAGGTGGATTCATAGTAAAAAGCTTATGGAGGAACTATCCTGGCAGGCAGCAAGCCGACAAGGAGAGAGAGGATTCTTCTTCCAGAGGAGCGTTCTTGCCGCCTCTGCCATCCCCATTAAGGTTCCCCCCACGCCCCCTCAGTCTCTGGTGACCGATTCCTTCCTGAGCCTCTAGGACATAATGCTCATGTGTCATTCGGAGCCAAACCTGTTTTCTTTTCTGCTTGGCTGACTGGCCCCTAGGAGTCGACCTTGACCCATAGGACCCCCTAAGAGCACCACTCAGAAATCACACGGGACAACCGAAGGCGAGGCGGGGAGGGCCGTCGGGGGGGTGAGGGCGAGCGAACACCGCCAACCAACAAGGTGGAAGCCTGAGAAAGTGCCCCGAGGGCGCCCCCCGGGCAGCGACTGGATCGCGCCGGTCCCAAACTCCAGGTCCTGCCCAGGAAGGCTACTTCTCGCCTCGCGCCGCGGGTCTGCAGGGGCTCGCGGCTCCCAGCGCTCCCCGCCGCCGGGTCGGGAGGCACCTGCTCCGGATCGCCCTCCGGCCGCCCAGCCCAGCCCAGCCCAGCGCCCCCCCGGCCCGCACGCCCCCGAGCCCGGCCCCGCCAGCGGCCGTGTCCGCCGCGCACCGGGCACACGGACGCCCTGCGCGCGCCGCCGCCGCTGACCTTGCGTCGCTCTCGCCCGAGTCCCGAGCGGCCGCCGGGTCTCCGCTCCCGGGCTGCAGGGGTCCGGCGCGCGGGGCGGGGCGGGCTGGGGCCGGGACGGGTGCCCGCGGGCTCTCCGCACAAAGCCCGCCCGAGCCTCGCGGCGCCCCATTCAACGCCCCGCCGCGCCGCCTCCTCCCCTGCGCTCCCCTCCCGCTCCTTAAAGGCAGAGCGCCGGGCTCGGCTCTGCAGGCAGCTCGCGGAGAGGCACAGGAAATGACCTCAGCAGGCCGCGGCCCCCCACCTCTCCGCTCCGCTGGGCTGGTGCCTGGGGCGGCGGGGGTCTCCGGGGCTGCCGCCCTGAGCTCTGCGGAGGCCGCGCCAGCTGTGCCGGTGGGCGGCCAGGGTCCCTCTGGGATCTGTTCCACCCCCAATAGGAGGGGACCCGACCCGACCTTCCCCGCACCTGCAAGACGGATATTTCTAACAGAAGACCCTGTTTCAGTCAGTCAGTCCCACTAGCAGACCTAACGTTCTGTTTTTTAATGTGATGAGAAAGAGTGGGGGAAAAGTCACTGTGGCCCACAGCGTAACTTCCTTGCTAATGTATTTACTAATATTATTTATTTTAAAGGAGGGCCAGGAAGCCAGAGAGGCCGGCCGGACACTGCCTGCCAGGCCGCGTGCAGGGCAGTCATCAGCGTGCCCTCCTTGTCAGGCATTTGCTAGTCCCGGGTTCACCCAACGTCACCCCACACCCGGAGGGGACTGGAACGCTCAACATTTGGTTAGGTGAGCCTGGGGTAAGGAAGATGCACATGGAAAGATCCGCTCTTCAAAACAACTTTCTTCCCCAACCCCACAGGCAATCTCCTTCACGGCCTGAACAGAAGCAAAACGCCAGCAGGGCCTGTTTCTCCGTGTGGGTGTTGGAAGTCTCAGCTCAGGCACCCGAAAAGAATCCCTTGGCCCCATGGCTAGGTGTGAATCTACATCTCAGTGGGTGGGGTGGGACACTGCCCAACTGGCTCAGCAGGGGGTTCTCATTCACAACTTGGAGAGCACTGACACTACGGAAAGTTAGTCCTGGAGGCTAAAAGCGAAAGATTGTTACTGACTGCCCCACGAGATCGGGGCCCAGTGTTTTCACAAGTCAAGAAGGCTCCGCGCCTGTAGCTCAGCGGCTAGGGCACCAGCCACATACGCCAGAGCTGCCGGTTCGAATCCAGCCGGGGCCTGCCCAACAACAATGACAACTACAACCAAAAACTAGCGTTGTGGCAGGCACCTGTAGTTCCAGCTACTTGGGCTGCTGAGGCAAGAAAATCGCTTAAGCCCAAGAGATTGGGGTTGCTGTGAACTATGACGCCACAGCACTCTACCAAGGGCAACATGGTAAGACTCCTTCTGTCTCAAAAAAACAAAACAAAACAAAACAAAAGATAGGTCAAGAAACATGTGAGTTGGGTGGCACCTGTGGCTCAGTGGGTAGGGTGCAGGCCCCATATTCCAAGGGTAGAGGGTTTAAAACCAGCCCCGGCCAGCTAAAAAAAAAAGAAGAAGAAAGAAAGAAACGTGTGAGTTATATATGCCTCGCGAGGCCCCAAGTTCAAAACTATGGCTCAAAACTAGCATAAACTAAATACAACTCACATGGCAGTTAATATTGTGGCCAATGGGACTCTGAGGGCTGAACTTGCAAATGGCTTTGTATCTCTTGAGGGCTGGGATAGATCAGCCCCCATTCTGTGGGACACTGTCCTCTGCTATCCCCTTCAACACTCCGGAAGTTGCGTGAGGAAGCCTGATATTAAGTCATCTATTATTCTGCCAAAGGGAGATTCATTCCTTTATTCGTGTATCCATCCACTTTGAATAGGTAATCAAGCACATGGTATATATTTCAAATAATACAAAAGATTAACAATGAAAAATGTCTTCCTGTTATCCTGTCCTTGTTCTCCAGATTACCCCTCCCCAAACACAACTTGTTATAACTTTTTTGTATGTCCTTTGAACATATTTTATGCATACATAAGTATTCGCATCCACCTCTTTGTTTGTTTGTTTTGGACAGGATCTCTGTTCCCTGGCTAGACGATAGTGGCGTCATCATAACTCACTGCACCCTCAAACTCCTGGCTCAAGACATCCGCCTGCTTTAGGTTTACCTGTAGATGGGACTATAGGCATGAGCCACCATGCTTGGCTAACTTTTTAATTTTAATTTTTGCAGAGAGAGGCCTTACTATGTTGCTCAGGCTGGTCTCAAACTCCTGGCCTCAAGTAGTCCTCCTGCATCAACTTCCCAAAGTGCTGGGATTACAGGTATGAACCACCAGGCCCAGTCCACATCCACATTTTTACACTAAAGAAGCATCCCTTTTTTTTTTTCACTTGAGAACATTTGTTGACTCTAAGTATGACATGTCAGCGTGCTTAGAGCTGCGTTGCCTTTTTTTTTTTTTTTTTTGAGACAGAGTCTCACTATGTTGCCCTCGGTAGAGTGCTGTGACATCACAGCTCACAGCAACCTCCAATTCCTGGGCTCAGGCGAGTCTCTTGCCTCCACCTCCCAAGTAGCTGGGACTACAGGCACGCGCCACAACACCCGGCCATTTTTTGGTTGCAGCCGTCATTGTTGTTTGGAGGGCCCGGGCTGGATTCGAACCTGCCATCTCAGGTGTACGTGGCTGGCGCCTTAGCCCGTTGAGCCACAGGCGCCGAGCCAGTTTCCTTATTCTTAATATGACATGCAATAACTCTCTCTGGGGTTGGTTTGGAGATTAAATCATATAATAGAGCTACATAAGTTTTGAGATCCAATAATTGCTCAATAAATACATGATCATGATTTTTCTCTTCCACAACTTTTCTTTTGAAATGTTCAGACCTACAGAAGTTGTAAAAATAGTCCATTGAGTTAACAATAATTTATTGTATACAGTAGAACCTCTGTAAGTTGATTGCCCGAAGGACTGTAATAAACCACTCAACATATGGAGGTGGTCCACATAAAGAACTAGGCCTACAGTACTGACGCATACATGTGTTGCATGTCTGGTTCATGAAAATTAGGTCGACTTAAGGAGGTGGTATTGTGGAGAGGAGGTCAACTTTGGAGGTTCTACTGTATTTCAAAATAGCTAGAGGAGAGGATTTGTAATGTTCCCAGTACAAAGAAAGGATAAATGTTTGAGGTGATGGACACCAGTTATCTGATTTGATCATTATACATTGTATCAAAATATGTACAATTGTTATATATCAATAAAAAGAGAAAAAATAGTACATTGACTACCCATACACTCTTCTAGATTTACCAATTGTTAACATTTTGCCACATAGACTTTCTTTCTCTCTATATATATTTTTTTATTGAACTATTTGAGAATTAGTTGTATACATCATGATCTTTCACCCTTAAATACTGTAGCATGTACATCCTAAGAACAAGGTATTCTCCAACATGATCACATTCGGGAAATTAACATCAGTACAATGCCACCTGCTGCATAGACCACATTCAAATTTCCCAGGCTGTTCCAATAATGTCCTTGACAGCTTGGTTGTGTAGTCCTTCTGTTTATTAGCATTAGTCTCTACCTAGTACTCACTCGGATGCCTAGCAGAGAATAGGCTCATCCCCTAAGAGTGATTCCCACAGCTCTTGACCTTGCATTTTTGGAGGGAGGGAAGGGTACAGGTAATCAATAATTAGCCAGCACAGGCACACTAGAGAGTCAAATAGAATTTCCCATCTCCCACTAGGGATTGTCCCATCAGCCTGCTGAGATTGCCTGCTCACCCCCAGACTGGTCCAGTCTGCCTCCTCCCAAGGGTCCTCTGGTTGGGTTTCTGCTGACTGTTCCCCTTCCTCGTTGGTCCCCACTCAGTAGAGGCAACTGTTCTGGCTCCAGAGAGGCCTAGATTCTGGGCACCCTCAACCACAGCCCCCACACTAACTCACCCAAGGATGACTCCATGGGGACTGCTAGGCTGGCTCCATCTCTAATTTAGCCCTGAGATTAAGGGTTGGGATGTGTCAGACACTGTTTATTCCCCCACAGTCCTTCTGTCTTAAGGCACTTTCTATGTAAACTTCGATTGAACTGAGACTCAAACTGTGTCAAACTGTCACTGGCGGAATTCAGACAATATCATCAGCTGACACTGAAGTCCCTCTCTTCTTCCCTTCCCCCCCTTTCATTCATTTATAGTAGCTGAGTTTTAAGTTGTTCCAGGTATTATATTAGGTGCCCCTGACTGTAAGCTTAGATAAGCCACTTCCTTCTTACCTCAGTTTATCCTATTATGAAATGGGGAAATTATTTTCTAGCATAGCTACTCATGAGGTCAGAATATTTGAGAGATGGAGAAACAGGCAAGATTATGAGGGAATCACCACAGCAGGGGGGATTTTGCAAATCTGACGTAAAGGAAAAGTGACCTGGCCTCCACCTTTGGCTGAAGCTGTGGTAGGACAGCAGGTAGTGCTGGGTGGCAGCTGGGAGCCTCAGAGACACAGTACCCACCACCACAATAAAGTTCATCTATGTTAGCTTGACAGTAAAGGTGGCCTAACATTGGAGAATGGAGGATGGAGCAGAGGATGGAACGTTACATACCTTGAGTTGCAGGATAGGGTAGGGCAGTCTTGTGAGAGGACATGAGGCCAGTTTGGGCACCCACGATCAACTGGTCTGAACCAACTGGGCCTTTGCTTTGTCAGGTTTTTGTATTAGCAGCCACAGGACATCAGAGGTGAGTGGAAGCATTTGTCCTCTCTTCTATAACCTCCTGCAGATGGGATATTCAAACATACATATATTGACAAGCAGGCACAAAACAGCCACAGCTGCTTCAAAGGAGTCTGGCAACTGACCTGATCCAGTTCTTCCACCTCATTCATGCCAGGGCAAGTAATCTTCCTGGTCAAGTCCAAATTTTGAAAACCCCTATTTTACCAATGAAAGATTATTTCTAGCATCCTTCAAGCACATGAAGCCCTCAGGTGTAGATATTGATGTTGTCTGAAGTGCTTGCATAACCATGGTCTGGAGTGTAGATTCCTGAATAGAGCACTTCAGATGCTAAGTAACAACTCTGGGGTTACAGGAGAGTCAGTTTATATACACACACCACAAGGCTTAGGCTTCAAATTGTAACAAATAAATTCCCACAGAGTCAATATAACAGCATCCTAGTCCAGACCTGGTTCCCTGTGCAATGCTGTGGGAAAGAAAGGGGACCTTGGAAGTGACCAGACTTCGGTTCAAGTCTCAGCTTTATTATTTATGTGGTGATGTGACCGTGCCACTTGCTTAAGTTTTCTGAGTTGACTCTTCATTTGTGAAATAGTGATAGTAATCATTATTGCCTTTTAGGGTTGTCAGAAGCATTAAATGAGATAATATGGTTTCTGGCACATAGTAATTTATAAATGGTAGATTTCGCTCTTTATTCTTTGAACAAATATTTAAGGTCTATTGTTTACCAGAGCTCTTTGTTGCAAGATTGCAAAAGATAAACAGATGGCTTGAGAGACAAGAATAACTCTAAGAGCACTGATGAAATGTTGGACAATTCATCTTCCCATGAACAAGCCTCTGGAAATCCCACATCCCAATTCCTCATGTCTTCTTGTAGCAGGGCTCTGACTGAGATCCAAAGAGACGACTCCTACTTCACCAAAATGCTGAAGGCAGAAGCATCCTTCCTCTTGCCTTCAGGGCCTGGTTCTCAGTTGCTGTTGGAAGGAGGGGAGGGGACTCAGACTCCTGGGAGCCCTGGGGCCAGACCTGGGGCAGTCTTCCTCCTCTGGAGGGGGGAGCAGAGCTTGGTAGCCCTAGGGTCACAGAGAAGGCAGGAGGCGCCAGGCACAGTGGCTCATACCTGTAATCCTAGCACTCTGAGATGCCAAGGTGGGAGGACCCCTCAAGCTTAGGAGTTTTAGACCAGCCTGAGCAAGAGCAAGACCCCCATCTTTACTAAAAGTAGAAAAATTACCAGGCAGATGCTTGTAGTCCCAGCTACTCAGGAGGCTGAGGCAGGAAGATTGCTTGAACCCAGGAATTTGAAATTGCTGTGAGTTAGGCTGATACCATAGCACCCTAGCATGGGCAACAGATAGAGACTCTGTCTCAAAAAAAAAAGAAGAAAGAAAGAGAGAGAGGAGGCAAGAGGTTATTTCTACTGTTGAATCTTTGGGAGCAGCTGGGGTAACCACGGGCTGGGTCAGAGTCTCAGAATCACCATCCAAGTGGAGATGGGGTGGGGGGTGGTAGTGACAGGATATGCAGAGGAGGGCAGGGTGGGAAGGAAATGAGATGGCCCAGAGGCCAAACTCTCAGGGTGTGTGTGTGTGTGTGTGTGTGTGTGTGTGTGTGTGTGAGAGAGAGAGAGAGATGGGGAGATGGAATGGAGGATGGAGATGGTGTAAGAAGCTATCCTAACTTTATGTGTGAATTGTTCTTTCATTTATTTATTTATGCAGTCACTTACTAACAAATATTTATTGAATACTTGTTATTTTCCAGGCACTGTGTTAGAAAGAAGTGTGGCAAGTGTGACCCATGAACCTCAGGCACAGGCTTTGTTTGTTTGTTTACTTGTTTACTTTTTGAGACAGGACCTCCCTCTGTCACCCAGGCTAGAATGCAGTGACATCCTCATAGCTCACTGCAATCTCAAACTCCTGGGCTCAAGCCATCTTCCTTCCTCAGCCTTCCAAAGTGCTGGGATTGCTGGTATGAGCCCGGCCAGGCACTCACTTTAGAATAAGACTGCCTGCCCTTGAATTCTGGCAGGAGATACAGAGTGGAGCTGATGCAATTACCACATATATCACTGCAAACGATCTGTCCAGTGCAGCTGTGGGCTCCGGAGCCAGAGAGAGCCAGGCAGAGGATGGGGAGGGGAGGAGCTCTTCATTTGTAAAACAGGGATCAGAATTCTTTCTTTAGAGAGTTGTTTCAAAGGTGGAGATAGAGGGCCTGTCCCCTTGCCTGGCATATTATCAATATCTAGTAAATAAATATACACATGTGTTTTTTCTTTTTTTAGAGACAGAGTCTCAGAATCACCACTTTGTCACCCTCGGTAGAGTGCCGTGGCATCACAACTCACAGCAAACTCCAACTCCTGGGCTTAGGCGATTCTCTTGCCTCAGCCTCCCGAGTAGCTGGAACCACAGGCGCCCACCACAACGTCCGGCTATTCTTTTGTTGCAGTTTGGCCGGGGCTGGGTTTGAACCCGCCACCCTTGGTATATGGGGCTGGCGCCCTACTCACTGAGCCACAGGTGCCACCCAATATCTAGTAAATATTAGTAAACGAGGAGAGAACTTGAAGTATAAAGGTGTAAAGGACTAACAAGTACCTAAAGGCAAGGGACTTGGAATCTAACAAAAAGGAATGGCGTGGAAGGAGTGCCTGGTCAGGAAGGATTCCGATGAGGAAGTAGACAAAGATTCCAAATCTAACTTCATGTTGCAAAAACCTGATATGGAAATACAGATTCCAGGCCCCACCCCTGGCCATTCAGCTCAGCAGGCCCAGGGGTCTGTATTTTATATTTTCTTCCCCTTGAGACCTGTCAGGGGTCCATATTGATTGGAATGCCATACGTCATATTCATTTTGATCATTCCAGTGATCTTCTCAGAGAACAACAGCCCCAGAGGGCAGAACTGATGTAATTACTACATATGTCAATGCAACATGATCTGTCCAGGGCAGCTGTGGGTGCCCCCCTCCAGCAAGATGGGGGGGTGATGGGGGAGGGCTGCTCAGTGGGATGGAGGCAGAAGAGGGAAGGAGAAAGGGTAGCTGAGTTGGGAAGTAGTGGAGCTCAGGAAATGAGGACCAGGTAAATACATTCATCTAATTGTAATTCTAGATCATTCTAGAACTTGCAGCATCACAGTTTTAAACCAGTTATCTTATTTCTCCATCAGCTGTCATCAAAGATGAAAACAATGGCTGCTCGCATCAACTGGGAGAGGCAGGGACCCCCTTCTCCAGTAGCCTGGGGAACTGGTGTGGGGAGAGCCTCTGGGTTCTCAGAAGCCCAGGAAACTCAGGTCAGTCAGCTAGCTGGCTGTGACCCTTGTCCCCTCTTCTGAAATGTGTGGCAGCTGCAGACTTATGGGTTCTCAAGGTGACAGTATATGGCCTCTGGGTCCCACTTCCAGAGTTTAATTCCTGGCTCTGTACTTAGCTCCTTCTCAGCACTCAGTAAGTACTCAGTAAATGGTGGCTGTTGCTATTATCACTTAGCTCATGACACACTTACGATGAGAGAAAGAAAAGATTTTTTCCCACCCCGACTTGATCCCCACCCTCGATTCCCCTTGAGTTCCCCAGCAGCTCATCTCAGAGTTGAACTAACAACATGAGAGGTGTGGTGAGCTCCATCTGGCTTTCATATACTCAACACACGTTTGCCCAGTAAACGTGAGGGCCAGTGCAGGAGGCGGAGGTATGCAGGAGTAGGTGGGGTGCAGGCCAGGGCAACTGGACCTTGGAGTGTCTCTTCATGCTCCTCGAATGACTTTCCCTTCTCTAACTGCTGCTTTCCCTGACAGGAAAGGCCCAAGGTCCAGGGTGAGGCCCCACACTCAGGGCCGAGTGGGTGAATTCTTGCTCAGCCGCTGCTTTGCTCTGTGATCTGAGGACAGACTCAGCAACTTCTTGTGCCTCTGTTTACCCAACTGTAAACTAGGAACAGAGACTTCATGATTGCTATCCTCCACCTGGGGATAAACGGACACTTCACAAGGGCCATGATCTGGGGAATCGGAGTGCAAAACCCACCGCTGGCTGGTGTGAGAATTATCAGATGGGAATAGAGGCAACCTCAGCTAACACACCTGGGACGAAGCCAGCCATCCCCACTTGTGAGCAAACAAATTCTCTCTAATCTCCTAATTGAAAATCAAAACATTTAAAGCCAATATTTATTAAAAGCACACTGTATTCCAGATCTTCTAACCATTTTATGAGGAGTCATCTTAATTCTCACAATTCTCTGGAGCTGAAGCTATTTTTATCCCCATTTTATAGATGAGTAGACTGAGGCTCACGAAGGCCAAGTGACATGGCTAAGGTCAGATAGGAAGAGGTCAAGCCAGGACTCAAACACCGCTCTGTCTGAATCCAAAGACTATGTGTTTAGCCGGGCGTTGTGGCGGGCGCCTATCGTTCCAGCTACTGGGGAGGCTGAGGCAACAGAATCACCTAAGCCCAAAAGCTGGAGGTTGCTGTGAGCTGTGACACCATAGCACTCTACTGAGGGCAACAAAGTGAAACTCTGTCTCTTAAAAAAAAAAAAAAAAAAGAGGGCGGCACCTGTGGCTCAAAAAAGTAAGGCGCTGGCCCCATATGCCGGAGGTGGCGGGTTCAAACCCAGCCCCGGCCAAAAACCGCAAAAAAAAAAAAAAAAAAAAATCAGCCACTGCGTTCAAGAATGCATGCATTCCCCTGCAGTGCCCCTTCCTGGCCCAGTGGCTGCAGTAGGAATGAGCCAGCAAGTGCCCCAGGATTCACAGAAAAGGAAAGAAGTGAAATACATGGGCAGAATGAGAGGAAGTAGCTCTTGCACCTCCCCTGACTCTCTCCCCCAAGTGGTTTAGCATGAAATCATTAGGTCTGTTATTACCTTTGGTGGTCAGAACTCCCCTGGTTCTCAGGGTTTTACAAAGAGTGTAAGGACTCACACCCAATTGGAAGCCTCTTTGCATGCTTCCTTTTGTGAAAGTTCTCAATACATGTCTGTCCTGGCTCGGTGCCTGTAGCTCAAGCAGCTAAGGTGCCAGCCACATACACTGGAGCTAGCAGGTTCGAATCCAGCCCGGCCTGCCAAACA
Source organism: Perodicticus potto (assembly GCA_963574655.1). NCBI lineage: Eukaryota > Metazoa > Chordata > Mammalia > Primates > Lorisidae > Perodicticus > Perodicticus potto. Next base: position 16,577 of record CAUYRH010087412.1, read on the forward strand.
ACAATGACAACTACAACCAAAAAAAAAAAGCTGGGCACTGTGGCAGGCACCTGTAGTCCCAGCTACTTGGGACTACAGGTGCCTGCCACAGGCAAGAGGATGGCTTAAGCCCAAGAGTTTGAGGGTGCTGTGAGCAGTGACGCCACGCCACTCTAGCCAGGGCGACAGCTTGATACCCTGTCTCAAAAAAAAAAAAGACCTGTCTGTCCTCCAACTCCCAGGCATGACCCTCCAGGAGATTGGAGACTATCTCTCAGCGCCATCTAGTGGCCAGGATGGCTTTCTTCAAGGACCCAGAGCCCCAAACATTCTCTTAGTCACACCTGAGGTGGTATCTGTCCCCTTCTGATCTGGCCACTGTAGCTTTGGTCACTTCCAATGTGGTATTAATGGGGCTTTAAGCTCTGATTAAGTATAGACTTTGAACTCTGCATACGTTGTTTCAGTTCAATTTTGCATAGTTTCAGGGAGTAGGACTAAAAATCTTAATGGTATTAAAAGACTAGGGAGGCCCTGCGTAGTGGCTCATACCTGTAATCCTAGCAGTCTGGGAGGCTAAGGCAGGAGGATCCCTTGACCTCAGGAGTTGGAGACCAGCTTGAGAAAGAGAAAGACTGCCTCTCTACTAAAAACAGAAAAATTAGCCCTGTAGTCCCAGCTACTAGGGAAGCTGAGGCGGGAGGATTGTTTGGACCCAGGAGTTTGAGGTTGCTCTGAGCTAGGCTGACACCATGGCATTTTAGCCTGGGAAATAGAGTGAGAATCTGTCTCAAAAAGAAAAAAAATGGCTCGGCACCTGTGGCTCAACGGGCTAAGGCGCCAGCCACGTACACCTGAGATGGTGGGTTCAAATCCAGCCCGGGCCCGCCAAACAACAATGATGGCTGCAACCAAAAAATGGCCGGGCGTTGTGGTGGGCGCCTGTAGTCCCAGCTACTTGGGAGGCGTAGGCAGGAGACTCGCTTGAGCCCAGGAATTGGAGGTTGCTGTGAGCTGTGATGCCACAGCACTCTATCCAGGGTGACAGCTTGAGGCTCTGTCTCAAAAAAAAAAAAGAAAAGAAAAAGACAACTAGGGAAATATGGAAAGAACATTCTCACCCTTCCCAGTTCCAGGCACCTGGCACGAAGCAAAGTGTACCTCATCTGTGCAAAGCACAAGATGTAAAGCAGTACGCATGGTCCATCAGCTTGGCACTCATTCTAGGCAGGCATTTCATCCAGCCATGTCACAGGCACAGAGCAGGAAGAGACTAACAAAGTCCAAGCTGAGGGTTAAGGATCTCTTTGCTCTGTCACAGATAAAGAGATGGGACACGGAACTAGAGCCAGACTGCTGGACCTTGTGGCCAGTGTATTAGGAGCTTTGCTCATGTAAAAAGTGAGTTGGGGGCATTTGCAAAGTGTTGGTATGGACAGTGCACCCTTCCAAAAAAACAAATTTCTGTATTTTCAGGCTCTGGATTTTCTGGCCCAGGTCCAGAAGAGGCAATACTAGTCCTTCCCTCCACCACCACTTTTCCTCTTTACAAAGTGGACCAATCCAAAGGAATCAGATAGAGCTGACAGCCCTCTCACTCATAAGGTTGGTGATGAATCAAAATGGCAGATTCATAGGGTGGAAAATCAATAGGCATTGCTCTGGGGGGTGACACACTGCTGCTGCTCCTTCCAAACATGACATGTTGCCCTGCTGGCCATTGGGGTGTCTCTCAGGTTGCTTCTGGAATAGTCAGATCCTGAAAGTCGGAATTTGCCGGGTACAGGGGATCACACTGTGTGGACCCCAAATCTCTGGAACATGAGATACTCCTGGGAAGAACAAGGTTCTTTTGGAAAGCACAGTTTTTAGTGCTGAAATAAATCCACTGGAATACTCAGAGTATGTTTCCCTAAATATACTTGCCACTCAGGTATAGTAATGTGCATGTGTATTAATGTATATTCAGATAAAAAGCTATTTGTAGAGGTGAGGAGCACTAAAATTTTACTCGAACTTTCTCCATTCTGAATCCCTGCTTTCACTGACATGGCATTTTATGATTCTTGCGTCCTTTTTTGAGCATTGAATATTTCTCACATTTCATGTTAAGAGAAGGATGAGGGGTATCCCTAATATTTATAGTGGTAGTAATAGCATAATAAAAGGGGAAAAGGGAGTTTTCAGAGTAGTGAAAACATCACCATTTAGGTGACAGACCTAAACGTCCATCATTGGGACCTTTAAGTAAAGTATTATTATTATGATCCATCTAGAAAATAAAATACTGTATTTTAATTTTATTTTATTTTATTTATTTATTTATTTATTTATTTATTTTTTGAGACAGAGCCTCAAGCTGTCACCCTGGATAGAGTGCAGTGGCATCACAGCTCACCGCAACCTCCAATTCCTGGGCTCAAGCGAGTCTCTTGCCTCTGCCTCCCAAGTAGCTGGGACTACAGGCGCCCGCCACAGCGCCCGGCCATTTTTTGGTTGCAGCTGACATTGTTGTTTGGCGGGTCCGGGCTGGATTCGAACCCGCCAGCTTAGGTGTACGTGGCTGACACCTTAGCCCATTGAGCCACAGGTGCCGAGCCTGTATTTTAATTTTAATGTAGCCCTTAAAATTTATGGTGAAGAATTATATTTATTTATTTAGAGGTAAGGCTGGAGTGCAATGGAGCAATCATAGCTCACTGCAATCTTGAACTCCTGGGCTCAAGCAATCCTACTTCCTCAACCTGCTGAGTAGCTGGAACTACAGGTATGTGCCACTGTGCCCGGCTAACTTTTTCTATTTTTGGTAGACATGGGGTCTCACTCTTGCTCAGGCCAGTCTTGAACTCCTGGCCTCAAGTGATCCTCCCCCCTTTGCTTCCCAAAATGGTAGGATTAAGGGCGTGAGCCATCACACCTGGCTGAGAATTACATTTATTGTCATGGTAAGATAGTCACGACTAGCTGGGCACAGTGGCTCATGCCTGTAATCCTACCACTCTAGGAGCCCACTTGAGTGGGAGGATCACTTGAGTTCAGTGGAAACTAACTGATGCTGTGGCAGGTGCCTGTAGTCTTAGCTGCTGGGGAAACTGAGGCATGAGGATTGCTTGAACCCAGTAGTCTGAGGTTGCTGTGAGCTATGATGGCCGGGGTGACAGAGTGAGACTCTGTCTCAAAAAAATATGTATATTGGGCGGCGCCTGTGGCTCATCGAGTAGGGCGCCGGTCCTATATACTGAAGGTGGTGGGTTCAAACCCGGCCTCTGCTGAACTGCAAAACAAAAAAATAGCCGGGCGTTGTGGCTGGTGCCTGTAGTCCCACCTACTTGGGAGGGTGAGGCAAGAGAATCGCCTAAGCCCAAGAGTTGGAGGTTGCTGTGAGCTGTGTGACGCCACGACACTCTACTGAGGATGATAAAGTGAGACTCTGTCTCTACAAAAAATATATATATATATGTATATTAATTACTTACTGTCAAGCAAAACAATTTCTGGAAAAGTATGTGGAATATGATTTATTTTATGTAAAACTGTGTATAGTCTCGGCGCCTGTGGCTCAACGGGCTAAGGCGCCAGCCACGGATACTTGAGCTGGCGGGTTCGAATCCAGCCTGGGCCTGCCAAACAACGACGGCTGCAACCAAAACATGGCCGGGCGTTGTGGCGGGTGCCTGTAGTCCCAGCTACTTGGGAGGCGGAGGCAGGAGACTCGCTTGAGCCCAGGAATTGGAGGTTGCTGTGAGCTGTGATGCCACAGCACTCTACCTATGGTGACAGCTTGAGGCTCTGTCTCAAAAAAAAAAAACTGTGTATATGTAATGATATGTATATCTATATATATAAATGGGTAGAAGACTTTTCCTAAACATTCACAGTGAGAATTATCTTTGGGTATAGAAATTTGGTATAACAGTTTAAGTTTCTGCTTTGTTCTTTTCTACATTATGTAAGTGTTTTATAAGGAGTATGAATCATTTTTCTAATAAAGCTATTAAAATGTTTTAAAAGTATTGATCTCATGAGTAAGCTAGAAAGCTGAGATTCAGGGAAGTTGACAACTAACTCAATAAAGCCACAACCTGCCAGTCCAAGAGCCAGAATGTGTCCTCAGAGCCACCCATTAAGTTTAATGCCGACCCTGTGAG
>CAUYRH010087414.1:0-12033 GCA_963574655.1 Perodicticus potto
AGAGTGCTGTGGCATCACAGCTCACAGCAACCTCCAATTCCTGGGCTCAAGCGAGTCTCTTGCCTCTGCCTCCCAAGTAGCTGGGACTACAGGCGCCCGCCACAATGCCCGGCCATTTTTTGGTTGCAGCCATCATTGTTGTTTGGCGGGCCGGGCTGGATTTGAACCCGCCAGCTCAGGTGTACGTGGCTGGCGCCTTAGCCTGTTGAGCCACAGGCGCTGAGCCTAATTGAATTTTTTCCTCAACTAATTGACAAGCGTTCCTGCCTCTAAGCATTTGCACATAACAGTTTCCTTTTTGAATGCCCTTCCCACTTTATGGATTTCAGTGCATTGAAATCCCCTTTGCATACAGAGCCCAGCCTAGATCCTGTTTCCCTAAGTGGATTCTCCCATCACTGTCCCAGTTCTCCTTCAGCTTGCAATTGGCTGTTCCTCTGAGAGCCACTGAGCAGAACCTGTGTAGTACAGTCTGCCACAAGTCTTCCCTTCCAGACCTTCCTGGGCACCCTTGGGGATGAGAAGTACTTTCTTTGAAGTACTTTGTTTCTTGTGGCCTAGGAAGTACTTAGTGAGATTGTTGTTAGGAGGCTAGAAGATGTTAAAACTTAGAGAAAGATAGCATGTGGAGAATATGAGAAGCTCCTTAGGCTCAAAATTGGTCAGACCAGAGGCAACCAGGAGAGGTGAGGGCAGGACAGGAAACATGCACCTGTAGAAGGGAGCAGTGATGGCCAGATGTGGTGGCTCACGCCTGTAATCCTAACAGTCTGGGAGGCTAAGGCAGATTGATTGCCTGAGCTCAGGAGTTTGAGACCAGCCTGAGCAAGAGACCCTGTCTCTAAAAAAGTAGAAAAATTAGCCAGGTATTGAGTCCTAGCTACTCAGGTGCTGAGGCAAGAGGATCACTTGAACCTGAGAGTTTGAGGTTGCTGTGAAATATGATGATGCCAAAGCCCTCAACTCCAGGGTGAGACTTTGTCTCAAAAAAGTGGGAGGGCAGTGGCCATAGTTGCTGCCCAACACTCCAGAGTTCAGCTGTCTCCCCTGCTAGGTCCTCAGTCTTTTGCACTGGCTGAGTAGCAATGCCCAGGCTTGCTTCACTGCTATTGTCTTGTCTGTTTTTGCTTTAGAGGAGCAGTTTATCCTCTCTCAGGTTGCGCTCCTGGAGCAGGTGAATGCCTTGGTACCCATGCTGGACAGTGCTCACATCAAAGGTACCTCTCTATGGTTATAACTCCACTACCTTGCTTGGGGAGGTGGGTGAATGGGCAAGACTTCCATTCTTTCTCAAGTTGGGTTTGCTCCTTGTCTTTATCTTCTTCCTGGGGGTACCTGCCACCTCTGCTGGGAGGATGGAGAGCTCAGTTTCAGGACTTCAGAATTTGGGCCTAAGGACACTACCAGAAGCTCTAGCAGCCCCCAACTCTGAGGATCCCTGCTGCCTTCTACCCCACCAGCAGCTCTCCTTCAGGATGCTACAGAGCCCATATTTTACTGTCAGAGTCTCTGCCAGGTGCATGAATGTGTGTGAATTCTTTCTATTGTACTGCCAAGAGCAGTCCCAGAGCTTAGACTTTGACAAGCAGTGACTTTAATTGAATCCAGATATCCATCTTGTCTGTCTCTGAAGGTATTTCTCCCAGCTCCCCCTCCCTGCCCCTGATCAGCTACTCACTGAGTATCTGACAGCCATAAGCTGCAGGCCCAGCATAGTGGCCAACGCTCTGGGTATTGGATACCAGGTAGTCAGCTCTTTCTTCAGCCCACCTATAGGGTCCCCTTTCCCTAGGCCAGGCAGACCTGGCCCTGCTGGGCTGAAACCAAAGGGATGGGCCTCAAGATAGCCAATTTTTTTTTTACTTGGTCCTACTTAATAGCACTGGAGTGGGGGTAGGGGGTAACACTGGGGATGCCAAGGTTTTCTCTTCTCCTCAGGACCTGTATGCTCCCATCCCCTATGGGTCCTGCAGTAACACTAGATAGGCAGGGAGCCTCACCACCACCTCCATCTGCAGCGGTCGATGAAGCCTGGCGTTTGTTTAGCTTCTCCACTCAATACTCTAATCCTGCTGAAGACATAATAGACTATTGAGCAGTCCCGGGGGAGGACACAAGCATCATTGGGCAGTGTGTGTTGTGTTTTACAGCTGTTCCTGAGCATGCTGCCCGCCTGCAGCACTTGGCCCAAATCCATATCCAGCAGCAGGTATGGGAAGGGAGAGGACTAGAAGGGTGCGTAGAAATGGTGAGGTATCCCATCCCCACTCATGTTACTTGATAAGCAGCCTCAAGCCTTTCTGACTTCAGTTTAGAGGAAACTTTATGGTCTATATCAGTGGTTCTCAACCTTCCTAATGCCACGGCCCTTTAATACAGTTCCTGTGGGTCATGACCCACAGGTTGAGAACTGCTGGTCTATCCTGTATCTTCATAAGCCCTAGAAAGAGGAAAGGACTCACCTAGGGCCACATCCTGGAGCCTCCAAAGTTGAGATATTCTGAAGCACTAGAAGGCTGACGTTGGGAGGTACCCAAGAATTCCTGGGGATGATCTGTCCTTGACTGTGGGTGGAAAAGCTCTTTTACTATTCCCAGGCCCAACAGAGGAGGAGACAGGTACTAGGGGAATGTTTACTTAATGCGTGGCCTACTCCCCCTTCCATCAATCTTTGGAATGCCATTAGGGCACTTACCCTGGAGCTTGGAAGTACTCCTTTAGTAATTTGCTCCTTTGATCCTGGAGCTAAGCACCGCATTTTCTAGGCTCTGTAGGGGGTGAGGGGTCCCTAATGAGGGAGGAGGTTTAGTAGAAGATAGGGCTTTGCCCAGCTCCATTCTCTGCCACACTTTGGCCCTACAGGACCAATGTGTGGAGATCACTGAGGAGTCCAAGGCTCTCCTGGAGGAATACAACAAAACTGTATCCTTTCTGCTCAGCTAGGCCCCTAATGGGTACTGTCATCAAGCCTTGTCCTTTTGTCACACTAGTTCTCACCCCATCCCAACCAGCCTTTCTATTCCCCTATCCCCAACCCCTTTTAGTAGATGCAAATCTCCCCACTTCCCCACTCCGACTCCTGTTCTCACCTTGACCTGCAACCAGACATTGCTTCTCTCCAAGCAGTTCGTGCAGTGGGATGAGCTACTTGGTCAGTTAGAGGCTGCCAAGCATGTGAAGCCAGCTGAGGAGTAACAGCTACTCCCCATCCCAGGGTGGACCAGGGCAGCTAGGCTCCAGAGCTATGTGCCAACCTGCCTTTGTAAAAAGGCAGAGGCAGTTTTGTATTTATTGGATTCAAGGCCCATGTGTCTGTACACTTAGGTAGGTCTCTGAGGTTTGAAGTCAGCTTACCTGAGATCTTCAATTTGCACTCCCTTTCCCCATCAGTGTTCTTATTCCAGTGACAATAAACTGTAGAGATTACACAGCCAGGAGTGTGCTGGCTCTCTGGTCTAGAATGGGGTTAGTGGAGAGCTGAGCTGTCAACCTGCCTAGTGGTTGGACTGGAAGCTGTACTCATCTTCGGGCTCCCAAGACTAAGGCTCTCATTTTATCTATGTGAATGGGACATACTTTAATCCATCCATTTATCTCACATTTACCAAATACCCTCCAAATGTCTGGTGGGTGAACAAAGGTTGGGCTCACCTAACCCCTGCCCTGCAGAGAAAAAGGACAGTCCCACAGGTGGTCACCTGTTCCTTTGGGGCACGGAAGAAGGAAGGAATGAAGCGGGAGGCAGCCTTGGTGGGTGATACACAGGTACTTTCAGAGCTAAGGGAGCAGCTTGTGTAAAGGCAGAGAGGATCCTTGAAATTTTTCTTTTGGGAGCCTACCTGGTGCCGGTAGCTGACATGAGGAGCCAAAGAGGTTTGTCTAGAGAAAGTTTTAGGTTCTGGGGAGGGGAAGTTGGGAAGCAGGGGCGCCGACTTGAGTTAAGCAGGGAGAGATTGGCCCCGCGCTCTACCAGGTGTTTGCTGCCCCCTTGTGGTCTCAGAGTGCTCTAGCTGCAGACCCCTTTCCCATGCTTGCGGATCATCCCCACCTGTGCGATCTCTTTGGCACCTCAAATTCAGTGTGTCTAAACTGGTCTGAAACCTGGGAGTCATCCTAGACTCAGAATTTCCTACTCTATCCAGACAGTCCGCCGACCCTTCACCGATCTAGTTAGTATCTCTCAACTTAATCCCCTCTATTCCCTCTGCCATTTCTCTTGTTATCAATTCAAATAAAGATTTAACAAATATTTGAGTGCCTGTTACATGTTGGGTCCCATATTAGGCTCCGTGCGGAAACCCCGCCCCCCCCCCCCCCCCAGCACCCAGCCTCCGCAGCCAGGAGTCAACAGAGGTTACGGCTCAATTTCTCCCACCACTCCCATCCCCGCTACAGCCAGGGTGAGCTGTGCACAAGATCTGATTCTACTAGTCCCTGGAAACCCCGCTATGGTTAGTGCCCACAGGACGAAGTCGAAGCTCAGCAGCAGCCCCGCCAAACGGAACCTGTCGCAACCATGGTGAGTCCCCCTTCACCCTTGCTCAACCGGTAATGCCGTCGTCAAACGGCCAAATCCACCACCCTTCAGACGCAGGAGTCCTCTCATCCTTAGGACCCCTCCCCCTCATTAAGAGTGTCCCTGGCCCAGGCGTAACCGCGGAAACTACGCGCGTGTGTTCCAGGCTCTGCTGTCTCCCGGGCGGGGGGCTGTGGGGCGCCTTCCTAGGCCCCGCCCCCGGGAGGCGAGCGCGGCCCCGCGGCCCGGGCGCGCTCCGGACACGGGCGCCATCTTGGCTCCGAATAGAGTGTGAGGCCGCCGCGGTGAGAGTTGGAACCCGGCGGGAAGGGGTCGGGGGTTCTTGGAGGTGGCGGGAGAGGGGACACCTGCTGCTTGGCCGCAGAGGCCTGTAGGACCCTGGGAGCAGCCCCTAGCGATGCAGACAGCTTTGGCTGGCCAGGAGTTGCCCGAGCAGCCCTCCATGTTAAGCGTCTGTTCCCGGCTTTCTTGAGTGTCCTGGGTCGACGTAAATGGGGGCTCGGTTCTGTTTTGGACACCATTAGTTAAAGGCTCTTGACTGTTTCCCGGGGGGCCTGGGGTAAAGGGACTTAATCTTGTTCTCTGGGAGTATAAAGTGAGGAGGCCTTGTCCCCGTAGAGCTCCAAGTGGGGAGCCCTCAGTCTGGTTCTTAATCTGGGGTGAGGGATCTGGCCTCTGTCCCAAGTAGTCCAGGGTAAGGAGGGCTCGGCCCCAGTCCTGGGGTGCTTGTGATGAGGGTGCCTGGCCCTATCCCAAAGAACTCGGTGTTTAGGGAATTTGGTTCAGTTTGAGGGATTCCAGGATTGGGGGAGGGAGGCTGTGCAGAGGAACAGGGTATATGAGGTACAGCCTCTTTCCAGGGTGAGACAAGCACAACTCCTTGTGAGAAACTGAGGAGGAGGGGATATGATCCCGTTCTTGGGAAGTCTGGGTTGAGGAGCAGGGCTGTATCCAGAAGGGAGGTGGAAGGGTTGGTGAACGATGGCCTGAAGCACGTTCGTTGCTCATCACTCACCTGATACTTCTCTACAGTGGGCAGCAAGAGTTGCAAACAAGACAACAAGCGGATGGAGCATTACCGGAAAGCTGGCTCTGTAGAGCTCCCATCACCTTCCCCAATGCCCCAGCTACCTCCTGATACCCTTGAGATGCGGGTCAGAGATGGCAGCAAAATTCGAAACCTGCTGGGGCTGGCGCTGGGTCGGTTGGAGGGCGGCAGTGCACGGCATGTTGTGTTCTCAGGTTCTGGCAGGGCTGCAGGAAAGGCTGTCAGCTGCGCTGAGATTGTCAAGCGGCGGGTCCCAGGTCTCCACCAGCTCACTAAGCTGCGTTTCCTCCAGACTGAGGATAGCTGGGTCCCAACCTCACCTGACACAGGCCTAGAACCCCTCACAGTGCGCCGCCATGTGCCTGCAGTGTGGGTACTGCTCAGCCGGGACCCCCTGGACCCCGGTGAGTGTGGCTACCAACCCCCAGGGGCACCTCCTGGCCTGGGCTCTGTGCCAAGCTCCAGCTGTGGCCCCCGACCCCGAAGAAGGGCTAGAGACACCCGGTCCTGAAGACCTGCTGAGCCATGCTGTTCTCCAGACCTGAATGTCTAGGATGGAGGTGCCTTCTCTGAGAAGCCCTGGACTACTCAACATTCCCATCAAAACTCAAACCCACAGAAGTGGGCCTCCATGTTCTGCTTCCCCTTTTGGCACATGGAAAGGGACTGCTATGAAGAGTGACAAATGTGGGATTTCTGCCAAATTCTGGATTGCATAAGAAGGATTTATTCTTCCTTCTACCTACATTGTGTCTGATCTACCTTCCAACAGAGGTTCTCGGGGGGAGTTAGGAAATAAAGCTTTTGCCCATTTGATGAGCTTCTGCCTGGCCTGTGATGTGGAAGTGCAATTAAAGGAATGGGAGTGCTTGCTCTTTCCCTCTGGGAGCTGATGGGCTGGAGACAGGAAGGGTAGGCTTAGCATGGTGCTGGGAGGATCTAGTGTTGGAGCCCCTGGATGGCTCTTTGTACCTGCTTCCGGTTGATTTAGGGACTGGCAGATCATACATTTCTCTCCATCTGCAGTGTACAGACTCAGGCCTGCCTGGGTTTGAATCCTGGTCTGTCACTTACTAACAGGTTGCTACTCTGTGCCCTAGTGATCTCATCCATAAAACAGGGATACAATAGGGTTTGCCTCAGGGTTGTTAGGAAGATTAAAGAAACATAACATATGTGACATTTAGGTATCACCTGGGTGCATAGCGCCTGCCACAACGCCCGGCCATTTTTTTGTTGCAATTTGGCCAGGGCTGGGCTTAAACCCACCACCCTCAGTAAATGGGGCCGGAGCCCCACCCACTGAGCCACAGGTGCCGCCCTGTGTGGGTTTTTCTGTTTGTATTAGCAGGCCCTGGTCAGGTTTGAACCTGCCACCTCTGGTGCACAGGGCAGGCACTCTAACCATTGAGCAACAGGTGCCCAACCCTGCTGCTTTTTCTTTGAACATCACTTGTCTTCTGTCATCAAACAGTTCTTTATCATTGAGCCTCCAGAGCTTTGGGACCAGTCTATCTTGCATGGTATTGATCTTTGGCTCATCATCCCATCTGCTGATGGCAATGGTGGAGGAATCATATGGAATAAGCATGATAACCTGTTCTGAAAGTTGCACTGCAAGCCCTAAGGGGCTACAAAGTCCCAAGAGGGGCATTGTCCTTCCCCTTTTTGGGAGCCTGCAGAAGGAATGGCAGGGAGGGGACCAGAGAGAGGTGGACCCACTGGAGTCAGCCTGCCCAAGCTGTGGGGGGGGGACAAAAGAGTTGCTTATAATTCTTTGCTTTCCACTTCCTCCTTAATCCACTGCAATGTGGCTTCTACCTCTGTAATGTCTTAGAAAAGATTATGTACTGGTGGTGCCTGTGGCTCAAAGGAGTAGGGTGCCAGCCCCATGTAACAGAGGTGGTGGGTTCAAACCTGGCCCTGGCCAAAAACTGCAAAAAAAAAAAGATTATGTACAAGAACTAAGGAAGTGGAGACAACTCTTTCAAGAAATGGGGTTATGCAGTTTGATGAAAATATTTCAGATTGTATATGAAATCAACACATTGTACCCCATGATTGCATTAATGTACACAGCTATGATTTAATAAAAAAAAAAAAAAAAAGAAGGGCAGCTCCTGTGGCTCAGTGAGTAGGGTGCCGACCCCATATGCCAGAGGTGGTGGGTTCAAACCCAGCCCCGGCTCCCCCCCCAAAAAAAGAAAAGAAATTGGGTTATGAATTGGTGGAGAGGTGATAGCTGGAGAGGAGATAGCGGGAGAGGAATGTAGAGTACAGAGAAGTTTTTGTTTTGTTTTTGTTGTTTGTTTTAATATACTAGCATGAACTCGAGCATATTTGTAGGCTGATGGAGGAAGCCAGTAAGGAAAGAAATTAAAGATGCTTGAGATTATGGGTATTCACAGCATGAAATTCCTGAAGGGGTGAAAGAGAATGGAACCCAAGCAGGAGTCCAGCTTGGCAGCTGAGAGTGGGGCAAGGATGCTGGTGGGAAGGAAATGTAAGATAGTTGTTGCAGTTGGGAGGGAGGTACAGGAAGATGACCAGGCAGAGCTAAAATTCCAGTTTAGACTGGTGACTACGAACTTGAAGTGTCATCAATCAGGGTGTGTGAGCTCCAACAGTACCAGGAAAGCACTGTTACCTATTTCCAGACTGGGGTTAAGATAGGCAGGAATGATAAGAGAACTAGTGAGACTTGCAAGAGAGTGCATGTAGTGAAGGATCAAAGCATCCAAACTGAGGAGGGAAGTAAAAAGAGAAAAGGGACAGGGGTCAGTAGCCTGGAGGTTCTCATGGAGATGAGGTGCAGTGAGTACTCTGGAAGTATGGGAACATTATAGCTGTTTTGTAGCTATTTTGGTTTCCTAGGGCTGCTGCGGCAAAGTACCACAGTCTAGGTGGTTTAGAACAGCAGAATTTAATGTCTCGCAGTTCTAGAGTCTAGAAATCTAAAATCAAGGTGTTGGCAGGGACATTCTCTGAAACCTTAGGGGAATCCTTTCATGCCTTTTCTTACTTTCTGGTGCTTTGCCAGCAATCTTTGGCATTCTTGGCTTATAGATGCATCACCTCAATCCTCTTGTGTCTTCACACCACATTTGTATGTGTCTATATCTTGCATTTAGATTTCTCCTTTTGTGTTTTTTTTTTGTTGTTTGTTTGTTTTGAGACAGAGTCTCATTCTGTAGCCTTAGGGTTGAGCATCTAGGCATCATCATAGCTCACAGCAACCTCAAACTCTTGGGCTCAAGAGACTCTCATGCCGGGCAGCGCCTGTGGCTCAGCGAGTAGGGCGCCGGCCCCATATACCGAGGGTGGCGGGTTCAAACCTGCCCCCGGCTGAACTGCAAAACATAAAAATAGCTGGGCGTTGTGGTGGTGCCTGTAGTCCCAGCTACTCGGGAGGCTGAGGCAAGAGAATTGCCTAAGGCCAGGAGTTGGAGGTTGCTGTGAACTGTGTGACGCCACGGCAATCTACCAAGGGCAATAAAGTGAGACTCTGTCTCTACAAAAAAAGAGAGAGAGAGAGAGAGATCCTCATGCCTCAAGCTTCCCAAGTAGCTGGGACTATAGGCTCCTGCCACAACACCTACATAATTTTTCTAATTTTTTAGTAGAGATCATCTCACTCTTGCTCAGCTGGTCTCCAACTCCTCGGTTTAAGCAATCTGTCCATCCGGGCCTCCTAGAGTGGTAGGATTAAGGCATGAGCCACTGTACCCAGCCAATTTCTCCTTTTTGTAAGGACATCAGTTATATTGTGGATAAGAGTCCACCCTATTGGAGAACATTCTACTTAGTAAAGTATCACAAGAATGGAAAGGCAAGTATCCAATGTACTCAATACTAATATGAGACCAGTAAATGAAAAATAACACACTTACACGAGAGAAAAACACAAACTCAAATGGAGGGAGAAGGGAAGAGGAAGGAGGATTTGGTGCATTCTCAACTAAAAGGCACAATGTAGGGGTACATAGCACACCTCCTGGGTGAAGGGCACAACTACAATTTGGACTCTAACCAACACAAACAATGTAACCTAATCATGTGTACACTCATATTAATCTAAAATAAAAAATTTTTTTTAAAGATCCACCCTATTGACCTCATTTTGATTTGATTACCTCTGTTAAAAACCCTATTTCCAAATAAGGTCACATTCTGAGGTACTAGAGGTTAGGATGTCAGTATATCTCTATAGGGAGGCTGGGGGGAGAGGACACAATTCAGCAGATAACAATAGCTAAAATATTGGAAGGAGTAAGTGGGTTTGAGAGTTTAGGAGTTGATAGGATTTGTTTGTGAACCTGACAATGAGTAGCTGGGAGGCCTGGAGACAAAGTCACTGAAGATGAAGTTGTTGAATTCAGAGGCAGGGGAGGATGGGGGTGGGTGACGGAACATCCAGATGGGCAGTGGAGTCATCCAGGATGGACGTGTGGAGGATTCTCACTACCTGCCTTAGAAGTGTCATATATAAGCCCCCTCATGTTTGTATCCTTGACATGGGGACTTTAGGACACAATATGCCTGAAGGAGTCATATGCCATCAATATCCAAGCAGCCGCCAAGTCCTGCTAGTTTTGCATCTTAGGTCTCTCTCCAGCCCCACGCCTCTGTTGGTCTGAACTCTTCGTTAACTTGTTTCACTCCCTTTCAGGCTCTCCCCCAACCAAGCCACTGGCTGTTCCCTTTGTTTAGAAGAGTTATTGCTAAGCTGGAGGTTCACACCTACAATCCCAGCATTCTGGGAGGCCTATGCAGGAGAATTGATTGAGCTCAGCAGTTCCAGACCAGCCAAAGAAAGAGTGAGACCACATCTCTACCAAAAATAAAAGAATTAGCCAGACATTGTGGCAGCACCCATAGTCCCAGCTACTTGGGCTGCTGAGGCAAGAGGATCACTTAAGCCAAAGAGTTTGAGGTTGCTGCGATATGACACAACAGCACTCTACCCAGGGTGACAGAGTGATACTGTCTCACAAATAAATAAATAAACAAATAAATAAATAAAATGTTCTTTCACTGGCTGGGTGCAGTGGCTCACACCTATAATCCTAGCCCTCTGTGAGACTGAGGCCGAAAAATAGCTTGAACTTAGCAGATCCAGACCAGCCAGATCAAGAGTGAGACCACATCTCTACTAAATATAGAAAAATGAGCTAGGCATTGTGGCAGGCACCTGTGGTCCCTGGGATGCTGAGGCAGGAGGATCACTTGAGCCTAGGAGTTTGAGGTTTCCATGAGCGAGGCTGAGGCCATGGCACTCTATCCTGGGCAACAGTGAGATTCTCTCTCTCTCTCTCTGGGCAACAGAGTGAGATTCTCTCTCTCTCTCTCTCTCTCTCTCTCTCTCACACACACACACACACACACACACACACACTGAAGAATGTTCTTCACCTAAATTCTTACATAGTTATTTCCTTCCCTCCTTTAAGTCTTTGTTCAAATGTCACTTTAATAAAGCCTAGTTTAGCCACTCCATTTAAAATTTCAGCCCAGGACTTTTGATCTCCCTTACACTGCCTTTTGCCCACTGCCCCCTACCCCTGTTTTTTTTAACCTTCTCAATATTATTTACTTCTCTAGATTAACATTTTTACTTATTGTTTTTTCCTAATGAAAATGTAAGCTCCAAAAGGGCAGGGATCTTTGTTTTGAATGTAATCTGAAGTTCTTGAACATCACTTGGCATACAGTGGGTGCTCAATAAATGAGTAAATAGGACGGCACCTGTGGCTCAGTGAGTAGGGCACCGGCCCCATATACCAAGGGTGGTGGGTTTAAACGTAGCCCCGGTCAAACTGCAACAAAAAATAGCCAAGCGTTGTGGTGCGTGCCTATGGTCCCAGCTACTAGGGTGGGTGGGTGGGGGGTGCTGAGGCAAGAGAATCGCCTAAACCTGGGAGTTGAAGGTTGCTGTGAGCCATGTGTCGCCACAGCACTCTACCAAGGGCAAAAAAGTGGGACTCTGTCTCTAAAAAATAATAATAATAATAATGAGTAAATGAGTGAATATTGAGTCTCCAAGTTGTGGCCACACCCAGATCTGACCTTGCCATTCCTCTGCTCCTTTAGCCTCTGTGGACAGACTAGAGGACACAATCCAAGTTCATTCACCAGGTGGACTTAAAGGACCCTCTTGCTTGGCTGCTACTAATGACTCAGCCCATCTTTAGCCTGATCCCTTTGGATCCTGGGCTCTGACCATACCTTACCCTTCCCAAGCATATTTTCTGCCTCTGACCCTTTGCTTTTGCATTGTGTCTGCTTGGAATTCATCAAGACTGTTCAGAGGGGCTCGGCGCCTGTGGCTCAACGGGCTAAGGCGCCAGCCACGTACACCTGAGCTGGCGGGTTCGAATCCAGCCCGGGCCCGCCAAACAACAATGACGGCTGCAACCAAAAAATGGCCGGGCGCTGTGGCGGGTGCCTG
>CAUYRH010087416.1:0-26608 GCA_963574655.1 Perodicticus potto
ATGTCTTCATATAGTGATTAAAAGGCCATGAAGGCTATGTTAAATAGTTCAATGAAAATATTTCAGATTGTATATGAAGTCAGCACATTGTGCCCCATGATTGCACCAATGCACACAATTATGATTTAATAAAAATAAAAAGACCACAGACCTACTAATGAAGACACTTGGCACAGACAGACCTGGGTTTGAACCCTACTATCACACCTTCTCAGCTGTGAGGCTCTGGGCACATTATTATCCTACCTGAGCCTCAGTTCAGGCTCCTCAAGTCCAAAATAGCGACAATGTATGGATAAACATTGTACCTTCTACATAGAGTGTCCTTTTTTTTTTATTGTTGGAGATTCATTGAGGGTACAAGAAACCAGGTTATACTGATTGCATGTGTTAGATAAAGTCCCTCTTACAATTATGCCTTGCCCCCAAAAGGTGTATCACACACTGAGACCCCACCCCCTCCCTTCTTCCCTCTCTCTGCCCTTCCTTTCCCCCACTCCCCTCCTCCTTCTCTCTCTACGTAAACCATTCTTAAGGATCCATGAAAATGGTGTAAAGTTCTTGCCACATACCATGCACTGTGCAAGAAGTTCAATAAAGTTAAGCAATAGTCATCAATTTCCTCATTAATTTGATTAATATATAGGAAGACATTTCTCAGAGTCACAAACGCAGAGCTACAGATAGATTATTCAGGGATGATTTGGGTGTTCTACTCATCAGCAAACTCAGCAGGCCACTTAAGAATGGCTGGCTTTCTCTTTCCAGGGATTATCTTTGAAGAGCCCAGAGCTGTTGTAGTTTTTAACACACTGTTTGAGAGCACATTTCATAGGGCAGAGGTGGTTGCCCTCTCTCCATACGACAAACACTCTGTGGTGCTAATGGCAATTTAATCTACGTGGTGCTTGGTACTTAACCTGAGCCCTGAGTCCTGGCCCCAGTCTTGACTCATTATCCCAGGCTCCAATCAGCTCTTGGAACCTTTATTACCCTGATCCATCTTCTTAGACTCCATAAACTGCAGACAGCGTTTTTCGGAGGAAACTGCTAGAGTCCAATGCTAGAAACCCTTGACATCATTTAATACCAGAGATTCACTGAGAATCAGAGGGAGGGGCTTTAGGTCACAAACTGCCACAGTGACCATTTCCATGCTATTTTCCAGAATATTCACTTCTTTTCTACCAAAGCAGAAGTATCCCTCCCTTTGTTAGCAAACACGTGTGCCTTCATCACTTGGCCAACTTATTTGGATAACTGGAAAACATAGAATTAGTGGGAAGAATCTGGAAGGTGATGCTGATTGATGCCTAGCTACATGGAACAGAAGGTCTTCTGCCCAGTGGCAGAGGAAGAGGTGGATAATAGCAGAAAAAGTCTCTTCTGTCTCATTGGGTAATAAATAGCTGCAAAATGACTGGGCTGCAAGGGTTTTTGTTGTTATCGTTTGTTTGGGTTTGGTTTAATTTGGTTTAGATTGATAGAGCTTGGTTTGACTTTTTGTTCCTTTTATTTTTGTCTATATGGAAGTAAACTGTCTACTTCATTTTGTCTCCTTCCCACCTGCTTTTCTCCTAATATAGATTGAGCACCAATGTTCAGGGCCCTGTGTCGGGCACATTTGCTTAGGTTTACTCTCAACCCTTCCTTGTCCTGCCCTGTTCAGTGTAATCATATCAACTCACGAAGGTGAAGAGAGGTTGCAGTAACTTGCCAAAGGATATGACATAGAACAGACAGAGCCAGGAGTCACACTTTCATCTTTCCTCTTTCAACCTCAGGCAGGTGAATGCTCACAAAGGCATAGGGAAGGGACAAGAACATCTTTCCAAACTGCACATATCCAAGTCTTAGGACTTACTAAATCTGAAGGGAGGTAAGCAAGAGGTTCAGGAGACTGAATGTGAGATAAGAATGAGAAACTGGACTAGAAATCTAAAAGGTAAGAGGTGAGATGTCCAATCTTGAGTTCTTCCCAGTGGCTAACACAGTCTGGGCACACAAATCCTGACTGATTGCCAATGGCTACCAGAAATCCTGTCTTGACAAGTATTCTGGAGCCTCTGAATGGTTCAATGGAGAAAATTTCATGACCAAAACTTTTAGGCTGGCAGCTAGTGAGCTCCTGGCCCTCAACAGAGATGTTTTCACTACCCAAGTGCAAAGTTATAGGCGCTCCATGAAAGGAAGTCTCAGGCCAATGTCAGAGCCTCAGAGACCTTCCCTGACTCTGTCTCCCATTTGCTCTTCCACACCCCTCAACCTCACTTTCTACTTCACCATCTTATTCTTCTTTGCTTCTAGACCACATTTCTCCCTTCCACCTAAGATCAAAGCCTGCTTTGTATTGTCCCAAGGATGCAACTTGCATTAGATCTC
Source organism: Perodicticus potto (assembly GCA_963574655.1). NCBI lineage: Eukaryota > Metazoa > Chordata > Mammalia > Primates > Lorisidae > Perodicticus > Perodicticus potto. Next base: position 2,383 of record CAUYRH010087416.1, read on the forward strand.
ATTTGATCAAATACTTTGTCCACATCACCTCTTTGATTCTCTGCTTTACTTCTACTAGGAACACCAGCCTGCATGGCCCTTTTGCTACATGCTCCCATCATGGACCACCCCCAATTTAGTCCTAGTTAAGCCTCAGTCCCCATCCTGACCCTAAATCTTCCACTTATAGGGAGAAAAGCCCTAACATCCCCTTCATCTGTACCCTTGGCATATCATTTGCACATTGCCTGTACTCCATCCACACACATTTCTTGCAATAAATCACAATTCTTCCCACTGCAAGCCTTTGCTCTATTTATTCGATTTCACTGCCTAAAAACACCCCTTTCCCTGTTTTTATCAAAATTCTCTTTACCCTCCACAGGACAGCTTAGTCCTGACCTCCATCATAAATCATTTCCCAGTCACTCCACGTTCAGCCTACTGACACTGACTTCCAAGAAAATGAGTCCAAAATATATCACTTCCTGTTAAGAAGCCAATGGCTTCTAGAGCTGGGAGCAAGAATGGTGGGTAGATCCTGGTCTGTAACAGGCATTGCCTCTTTCTCAAGTAGCTCACTGTCTACAAAGAGGCAAGGAACACATACATGTGTTCAAGACATTTGTGTACACCAAAGAAAAAAAGGCTTGAATAGCCACTGATAGAGAATCGTGCAAAGTTTCTGTTATGTTTCCTAGGAAGAAGAAATGCCTGATTAGACTAAGCAGAAGGAATCCAGAGGAACATCAGAGAAATTATTGCTCCTAGAGGGCCTTGACCAAAAAGTAACAGGCAAGAGTTACTGGTGACATAAAGAGGTAAGTAAATAAATAAATAAATAAATAAATAAATAAATAAATAAATAAATAAAGTTCAGGTCCCAAACCCTGCCTCCCACTTAGCTCCCTTGTTTGAAAACAGCTATAGAGTAAGTTGGTGTGGGCCACTTGTCACTCTGGTTCTCTGCCCTTTATCAGTACAAGCTGAGTGGAGAGAGGCAATTCTAGCTAGAGTTATGAGCCTCCCCATCCCTCCTTCCATGCCACACCCACACACAGCAGCTGGCAATTTAAAAATGAAGGAGGATGTCATAAAATTATGTTGATGCTCCACTTCAGCAAGTCAAAAGTTCTATTAATTGTAACATTCCAGGTGGCAATGGCTGGATTCGATTCAACATGTTGCACAATAGTGGTTCCTTAAGGCACTGCCAAAGCCAAGAACATCTTCTGAATCTTCAAAAATAATTCCTTCTCTTTTCACTCTGCTCCAGCCACATCCATTGCCTTACTTATCCTTAAACCCTCCAGGCATACCCAGATCTCAGAGCATTAGAACATGCTGTTCTCTCTACCTGCCTGGATAGAGCCAGGTCATTCATATCCTAATCTCTGTTCTTTATCCATCCGCTCTTCACTGATCAATCTCAGGAGGCTGGCCTCTACAGACAGCATCCCCCAGCTCCTTTGCCTTCAATTTCTGGTTGGATACAACCAGTGAGAGACATTGGCAAGAATCCAAGAGGTTGGGGAAAAAGAAGGCTGTTATATCTCTTTCCTCAGCTCCCTCCCTTCCAGACTCAATTTTGCAGGGACTGGGATTTCCCATTCAAGGCCACGGCTTATGTCAAGAAGACCCTCTCTTGTGCTACAATTGTTATTAGGCCCCTTTAAGCCTTAGGATGTAATTATTTCCTGCTGGTTGTAGTTTTTGAGGGCTTCACCATTCCTTGTAGGTTTCCTTAACTGTATCCTCATTTTTGGCAACCATCTCTTTTCACTAAGGTGAAACTTTCTTCAGATACTCCTTTGAGCTGGCTGGCTGTGTCCTGCAGAGACCCTGCCTAATACACTGTCTTCAAATCTTTATACAAATGCAACTTGCTCATGAGATTTTCCCTTACTCTAACATTTGTGTAGCTATTTCTGTTAAATTGTTTCTAGAATCACACTTATTTATCCTGAAAATCTGGAGGCAAGAAAAGATTCTGAGACCTGAATATCAATTAGTGTAGCAGGATTGCTTGCTTTATCTCTAATGGGAAGAGAGGTTGTGCGGTCAGCAGAGAGTAAAAATAAAGATTTAGAGGGGACGTTGAGACCATCTTGAGAACCATGAAGATATGCAGATCTTAAAGAGGGTAATGAGAGAGGAAGTGAAGTTTCTCCTATGTAACCTCAAAACAAGAACCTTCTATTACACATGGGAACAGGCTCAACAGGAAATTGTCACCAGGTAGAAAGACCATAGGTATGCATATGCCCACTTCATGCAAGAAAGCATCCAGGGGCCATCTCCAGTGAGGGTTGAGGCTGAGCAGAGGGGCCCTCTTAGAGAAAGAGTCAGAAGGATCAAAAGAGTTGACTTGCACTCCCAAAGAAACCACTTCTGGAGTGTGGAGCACACTCTGCTTTCCACTTACCTTCTCAGAAAATCAGAAGTACAGATCAGAGACCACATGTCTGAGAACATAATAGAGTCTGGAATATCCTGAGTTCTCTATTTCATTCCATCTCATCTGTTCTTTATATTACTTAGAAAAGAACCTCTAGGCTTTCTTCTGGAGCCAAAATGTGGAATTCATGCTAACTTCCTTAGAGACAGGGACTGAGACGTGACAGAGCAGACTGAGCATTTCTGTGTAAGAAGCCTTGGTAACCTTCTTACTCAAAGATACTCACAGATAAAAATAAAAGTGGGAAAGTGTCCTCTAGTTTCCAACCAGAGTCTTGCACTGGAGAGTCCCTATAAGACCCCTCCAGTCCTCTAAACATATACTAAAAAAAAAAACTTAATCCAAATTTAAAAATTACTTAGGTCTCTAAATAAGTGACAAATTGTGATGATCCTTATTTTCTTCCTCTTTGTCTTGGATTCACCATTGTGTTCATCCGCAATCAGACGAGGTATGCCAGATACCCAAATAGTCACACATTCACTTATCCTCTGGTTCAGTTGATTTGTACTAAATGCTATCGCATGTTACATACTGGGATAGACACTGCCAATATGCTGGTGAACAAAGTAGACCTATTTTACCTTGTTGGGGGACACAGATATTTTTTGTCTGTTCTTTTAAATAAAAAATGACAACCTGCTATGATCTGGGCTAACAGCTCCTTCTTGGCTGCCATGTTTTCAATTCAGCAAGAGGCAATGATGTGGCTGGACACTCACTGTGGGTCATAAAGTTTATCATTTAAAGTGACTGGCAAAATGAACATGAAGCTCTCCTTATGCCTGAGTGTTTGCTTCCAGCTTAAGAACTATCTAAGGACCTAAGACTCAGTGGGTAGATATTTTTCCAAAACCCTAGGAAACAAAGAATAAAGCTAGAAGCCTGATGCATAGGTAGCCATTGGCAAACAGTGCATGGTTCTTTGCTGTTTGGGCTATCAAGGTCTTAACCTCTGGGTGGGTATTATCATGACAGACAAGAACCCTGTGGATGTTTGACCTCTATCTACCCCAGACTTTATTTAGATAAAAAATAGATGAACGGTTCTCTCCTCATGGACACACCACTTTACCTCACTGACACACATCTAAGGACATTTTACTTCTTTTTTTTTTCATTTTTGTGGTAATTAATTGCATTGCGTATGTCATAGATTTTATCTTGCTTTAAATCACAGATGACTTCTCAAAATAAATATTCCAATCTCAAAAATGCACGTAGATATTTCTGTTGTAGCAAAAAATTAAATATACATTTATTTTTACAAACTAATATGGTCCTGAAATGAGGATGCTAATATAGTATAATAAATGTAAGCTGTAAAGTCATATTCAAAGAAAACAATGTACATTCACCTCTACAAAGAATTTTTAAAGTCATGAAAATGAAAAATATAAAATATAAAAGGTATATTTATATAGATGTAAAAAACAGCATTTTACATCTATATATAATCTTTCTGTATTTTAGATTATGGACTTTGCTGATCCTATGAAGCAATTTTTTAAATCTTTTTTTCTTTATTATTGTTGAGGATTCACTGAGGGTACAAAGAACCAGGTTAAACTGATTGCCTTTGTTAGGTAAAGTCCCTCTTATAATTGTGTCCCAAAAGGTCTGTCACACACCATGACCGCCCAACTCCTTCCTTCCTTCCCTTTCTCTGCTCTCCCATTCCCCCACCCTCCACTACATACTAGATCATTAACTGTCCTCATATCAGAATGGAATACATAGGATTCATGCTTCTCCATTCTGGTGATGCTTTACTAAGAATAATGAGTTCCACTTCATCCAGGTTAATACAAAAGATGTAAAGTCTCCTTCTTTTTGATGGCTGAATAGTATTCCATGGTATACATATACCACAGTTGGGTAATCCATTCCTGGGTTGGTGGGCATTTAGGCTGTTTCCACATTTTGCTGATTATACATTGAGTTGTGATAAACAGGTTAGTGTGAGTGTACTTATGGTAAAAGTATTTTTTTTCTTCAGGGTAGATGTCCAGTAATGGAATTGCAGGAGAGAGGTCTAGGGAGGTAAAAGGATGGTAAAAGTATTTCTTTTCTTCTGGGTAGATGTCCAGTAATGGTATTGCAGGAGGGAGGTCTAGTTTGAGTTCTTTGAGGGTTCTCCATACTTTTCTTCCAAAAAAGGTGGTGGGACTGGGTTTGCAGTCCCACCACCAGTGTAAAAGTGCTCCCTTCTCCTCACATCCATGCCAGCATTTGCAGTTTTGTGATGTGGGCCATTCTCACTGGGTTAGATGATATCTCAGGGTGGTTTTGATCTGCATTTCTCTAACAATTAGAAACAATGAGCATTTTTTCATGTTTGTTAGCCATTCATCTGTCTTCTTTAGAGAAGGTTCTATTCATCTTTCTTGCCCAGTGCTATAAGGGATTTTTGTTTCTTTTTCTGCTGATGAATTTGAGTTCTCTGTAGGTCCTAGTTATCAAGCTTTTGTCTGATTCAAAATATGCAAATACCTTTTCCCATTGTGTAGGTCATCTATTTGCTTTGGTTGTTGTCTCCTTAGCTGTACAGAAGCTTTTCAGTTTAATTAAGTACCCTTTGTTTATTTTTGTTGTTGTTGCAATTGCCATGGAAGTCTTCTTCAAAAAGTCTTTTCCCAGACTGATATCTTCAATTGTTTTTCCCATGCTTTCTTTAAAGATTTTTACTGTTTCATGCCCTAAATTTAGGTCTTTTATCCATCTTGAATCAATTTTTGTGAGTAGAGAAAGAAGTGAGTCCAGTTTCAGTCTTTCACATGTGGCTATCCAGTTCTCCCAGCACCATTTATTGAATAGGGATTTTTCCCCAAACATGTTCTATGAAGCAAACATCAACCTGATACCAAAAATATCAAAAGATCCAACTAAAAAGGAGAACTTCAGACCAGCTTCACTAGTAAATATAGATGCAAAAATTCTCAACAAAATCCTAGCCAATAGATTACAGCTTATCATCAAAAAAGTCATACATAATGATAAAGTTGGTTTCATCCCAGGGATGCAAGGCTGGTTTAACATATGCAAGTTCATAAATGTAATTCATCTTATCAACAGATATAGAAAAAAAGACCACATGATCCTCTCAATAGATGCAGAAAAAACATTCAATAAAATCCAGTATCTTTTTCTAATTAGAACACTGAAGAGTATAGGCATAGGTGGCACATTTCTTAAACTGATTGACACCATCTATGACAAACTCACAGCTAATATTTTACTGAATGGAGTAAAACTGAAGGCTTTTCCACCTAGAGCTGGAAGAAGACAAGGTTGTCCTCTATGGCCACTATTCAACATAATGCTAGAAGCTCTAGCCAATACAATCAGGCAAGAGAAGGAAATAAAGGACATCCAAATGGGAGCAGAAGAGGTCAAACTCTCCCTCTTTGCTGATGATATGATCTTATTCATAGAGAACCCCAAAGACTCAACCACAAGACTCCTGGAAGTGACCAAAAAATACAATAATGTCTTAGGATATAAAATTAATGTCCACAAATCAGTAGCCTTTGTACACTCCAGTAACAGCCAAGATGAGAAGCTAATTAAAGACACAAGCCCATTCATGGTAGCTTCAAGGAAAATGAACTACCTAGGAATATACATAAAAAAAGAGGTAAAAGACCTCGATAAAGAAAATTATGAAACCCCAAGAAAAGAAATAGCAGAAGTTATTAACCAATGGAAAAACATACCATGCTCATGGCTGGGAAGAATCAATATCATTAAATGTCTATACATCCCAAAGCAATCTACAGATTCAATACAATCCCTATTAAAATACCAACATCATACTTTCAAGACTTGGAAAAAACAGCTCTTCATTTTGTATGGAACCAGAAAAAAACCCATATAGGTAAGGCAATTCTCAGTAATAAAAACAAAGCTGGGAACATCAGCTTACCAACTTTAGGCTGTACTATAAGCCCATAGTGATCAAAACAGCATGGTATTGGCATAAAAATAGAAACATAGACATTTAAAACTGAATAGAAAACCATGAGATGAAACTAACACATTACAGCCACCTAATCTTTGATAAATCAAATAAGAACATACACTGGGAGGACTTTTTACTTCTTGGATTTGAGGTCATTTGCCTGGAAGCAAGAAAACCCTCATTTCAGATCAGTGCCCTCAAGAGTCTCTGCCACATACTTGAGGAAGTAACAAAAGGCACCATAATGCCCAAGAGCCTAATGCAGTTGGGCTCAGGGGGCAGGTGCACACTGAAGGCGGGTGTAAGTCTTCATCTTGAAAATCCACAAGGCAGGCACCTGAGCAGAGTAGGGAGTCTCCAGCTCAGTGTACACGTTCTTTTCAGAGTTGTAGCCCCCTTCCCCCCAGCCCTAATGAAAGCTGGGAAGGTGAACTCATTCACAGGCCAGGTGCTTACGGCCCAGGTTCAACATCAACAGGAAATGATGCTACTGTGCAGCTCCCAGTATTACAACCAAGGTGACTCTATAAGGCGCTTCTCCCTGATGGGTGCCTAAGTCCCCAGAGCACATCAGAGACAGATGACAACGCCCAGTTTGATCAATCTGCTTAGGGGAGAGCAAACAAAATCTGTTTTCAGCAGAAAATATCTCTCCCTTAAGTATTTGCATCCTGGCCAATTAAGTGTCATTTGTGGTACAATCATCAGTGGACTTCCAGAGCAAGATTGCTCACCCTAGAGAAATAAAGGTGGGTACCACACAGGCACAGGTAGCAAAAGGAATCCAGTCCATGCCAGAGGCTTGCTGCCACCTAAGTCCACCCCAAACCACTGTGGTTGCAACAACTCCAAAGGCATCTGCTTTTCCTTTCCTCATACAGGCTCTTGAGAAGACAGACCCGGGACCAAATCCCATTCTAACACTTACTGAGGCTGTGGGCCAGTTCCCTAATTTACCCGAGCTTCACAGTCTTCCTATGTAGAGTGGGGTTGAGAGCACCGGCCCCAAGGATGGTTATGTGAGTTAGATGACAGGGAAGGGCAACACACTGAACATCATCTGGCATGTACTAAGCAGGCAATAAATGTCAGGCCCTCCTCTTTTCCTCTTTCCCCCACCATAAAAAACTGAGTAGTTCACCCAAACCTGAGATCGCCCTGGATGTAAACCTATCTGTGTAGCCCTTGAGGCCTAGCACCAAGAGTCTGAGCTGGTGGCTAGAATCTGGTTTGCCTTGTTTTTGCTGATAAATGTTGCCCCCCTCAAAAAAAATCCTTTAAAACAACAAAAGAAACTGAGGTGAACAATAAAAGCACCGGACATGCCAGTTGACTTAACAATTAGCTTAGGTACACCAATGGCTAGCTGCTCTCCACAAGACCAGATGTAGTATATTTACTCATCAAATCCCTCTTTAGCAGGAGACACAGAAACTGTTCTGATCTCAGGCAGCTTAATGCTTAACAGAAATTCCCAGCCCTGCTCCAGGCCTGCATATGGTGACACAGGTTGTGCCCTGCTTAAGTCAGAGCTGAAATCCAGTCCGGGCTCCACTTGCCAAGCCAGGAGCCCTGGCTCCAGGTTTTGACAGCTCAGAGGAAGACGTGCATTTTTCTACGTTGCACAAAGGCACCCTATAGACCAGGCGTTCTCAAAGTTTTTTGTTATTTGAGACAGAGCCTCAAGCTGTCACCCTGGAGAGAGTGCTGTGGCATCACAACTCACAGCAACCTCCAATTCCTGGGCTCAAGCGAGTCTCTTGCCTCCGCCTCCCAAGTAGCTGGGACCGCAGGCGCCCGCCACAACGCCCGGCCATTTTTTGGTTGCAGCCGTCATTGTTGCTTGGTGGGCCCGGGCAGGATTCGAACCTACCAGCTCAGGCGTACATGGCTGGCGCCTTAGCCTGCTGAGCCACAGGCACCAAGCCTGTTGCACAAAGTTCTCAAAGTTCTCAAAGTTTTTAAACGGGAGGCCAATTCACTGACCCTCAGACCATTGGAGGGCCGGATTACAGTTTAAAGAAAAAAAACTATGAACAAATTCCTACGCACACTGCACATATCTTATTTTGAAGTAAAAAACAAAATGGGAACAAATACAGATCACACCGCTGCATGTGGCCCGCGGGTCGTACTTTGAGGACCCCCTCTATAGACCATGGCAGCCCTGGTGCTGAACATGATCCTGACCCTTTTTTCATAAGCACTCTCCCCTTCTGCTTTGGTGTGGGCCTGACATGACACCATGTGGGCATGACATGAGCTGAGTATGGAGGAGGATACCACAGCCATACCAGGCCCATTGAGCTTTGGAAGTTCTAAGAATTCTTGGGTCTCAGTCAATTCTGGCTTGGAGCTGATATTTTCTCTGTGACAGAGCTTGTCACTGCTGCACACAAAACTCCCTGTTGCCCTCCCCTCGGAGTGTTGTGCTCTATCTGCCCAAACTTCACACACACTGTGCCCTGGAATCGACACTCCGGTGGTGGAATCCATCTTACTTTTGGGGTATTAGTGTAAACATTGACTCCTCACAGGGGCCTTCCCAAGCACCCCAATTTAAATGGGCCTCATTTTCACCTACACTCTGCTGTCACCTGTTCATAATAAGTGCCACATAATAAAAGTAATTCATAATCACACATTTATTACTTGTTAATTTTCCGTTGTCTGTTCAAGCTCTAAACTCTCTGAGGAAGGCAGCCATGTCTGTTTTAGTCACTAATGACAGTGTGTTTCTAGCATTCCTAGCACTGCCCTCTCCATTCTATTTATTGAAGAATGAATGAATAATGAATGAATGCTGGCCGCACTCTTCCTCCTTTTTGCTAGGCTGCTCGGCATCTGCTGTCAAGGCAGTCTATTCTCCTTGGAACAGATGAGATTACTCTAGCAAACAGACAACCTAAGTCCTGAGGAGTCCTCTCCACCAGGCCAGTCAGAGGGTTCCTCGGGAGTTTGGCTGTCTCTTTGCAGTTAGTGGTGCCAAAGACATGAGCTGAGTATGGAGGAGGATACCACAGCCACACCAGGACACCCGCCAGGATGCCCCACAGAAGACCAGGACCACTGTCCAAAAGGAACGGCTGCTATTTCACTGCCACCCCACAGTGAAAGGGAACCTGGAGACGTGGCTCCAGCTTTGGCCAAGCGGACTTGGAACTGCCCAGCGAAGCCACCTTGCCCTGTCAGTGCTACTAGTTTTCCAAGGACATCTCTCTCTAAGGATCCAGCTGATCCAGTTGCTTGGGCCAGCCCTGACTACACATGGATCAGTAAACATCCTTTCTACCTCATATGACTGGCTTCTTAGTCTCTCTGAGGGTGTCCCATTGAGATTCTGCTTCAGTCTAAAGGTAACCCAGTGAGGCCCACTCAGGGCAGGGTGGCTCAACTCATGTCTGAGGTTTGGAGAGGGAAGGAAGGGATCCGGTGCAAGTCACCTCAAGAGGGACGGAAACAGAGCAACATACTGACCCGAGGGAGGACTCTGATCTTATTCTGTTTCTTTTCTTATTTCCTTTTATCAACTGCCCTTCATATACCAGGTGAGCAAGGATTAAAACTGCATGTTGCACTGATCAAAGGTTTTCTTGGTCTGGTCCAAAACCCCCATTCCCTCTGACGTCTCTGACTGCCCCTCCCAAGCCCATCCTCATGGTACACGGCAAGGTCCCACCTGCAGGAAGGGTGGGGGACACCCAGCCTCAGCGTGTGTCTGGTACTTGCCCACTCTTTGTTTGCACATCACCCTTAAGCCTTTGGATGGGAAGGGATTTGGCCATCTCTTCTTCAGTCCTCTCCTTTGACTACTGGATACAGGTCTTTCCCCTCCCCACTAGCCTGTCCTAGAGCAGGTGACAATACCCCAGTGCTCTGGAACAAATAAGCCCTTCTAAGGCAGCACGCACCCTGCTCCCCCTTTCATCCCGTAGGCAGCTGTCACATCCCCACTTGTCTCCTCTGGAGGTGAGAGCAGCCTGGCTCAGCCATCATCTGGCTCCAGCATGAAAATCACAGGAGGTCTTCCGCCAGAGAAAATCAATTAACATGAAATCCCAGGATTGCCGTCTGTCACATTCACACATCTCTCCAGCTTACATTTGTCTTTCTCAGCAATTTATGCTTTCACTGTGTCAAGCTGTTCAAATGCCCTGCATTTTCCCTAAATGGACTGACTTGCAGCTCTTGACTGATAACTCATAGTTTTTGTTATAAACAGCAGCATTAGCAGTGGCAATACCCCCATCAGATGAGCTCATGCTGTGGGAAAGGGTCAGGACATTTATCTTTCCTTGTCCCACCGAAGTGAAGGCATGTGATCGCTTTCTAGCGAAAAGGAGACACAGAATCAAAACTTTCTTTTCTTACCTTACACTGTACGCAGTTTGCACCTCCCGTCCAAGATGTCCAGCATGACTGACCATCCACAGTCCAAGTCATGAAGGTAAGAAATCATCATCAGAGGGAGGGGAACAATAATCTGGTGTTTCTCACCCAGGGGGACATTTGGCAAAGTCTGAAGAAATATCTGGTTATCACAACTATGAAGTGGAGAGCAGAAGTTCTACTGGAACCTAGTAGGTAGAGGACAGAAACACCGGTAAACATCCTACCACACATAGGACATCTTTCTCCTTCCTACAATAAGGAATTATCTGGCACCAAATTTCCATAGCCTTGAAGCTGAGAAGCATTGCAGCAAATATCTCAGTGCAGGCTGGCTTCTCAGACATTCTGAGAGCCTTGCTTTACACAAGACGGCATTCAAAGGAAAGCAAGAGAGACGGGGGGCAAAGTTAGATGGTTCACTACTTCCTGACCTCTCCCCTGCCCCAAGACACAGCCATCTACAAGCAAGACCAGGGAGAAAGAACACTTCACATTTGGGCTTCATCACCTGGGGGCTGTTTCCTCATCTGTCAAGTGACACATGGCTGCCCTGCCCAGTTCACCAAGTCATTATAACACTCAGCAGAGGTGATGTGGGTTAGAAAATTCTCAGGGGCTCCAGGGCTCGAAGGTGGTAGTTCCAAGGGTGCATTGTGGTGATGAAGTGGGAAGAAGTATTATCCTAGCAACGGATGCAAGAATTCCTGCTAAAGGACAAAATTCTCTCTTGCCTCTCTCTCTTCCTGTTGGTCCTTTGAGAAAGAAAAAATGATGAGTACACTTGAGGCCGAGAATCACCAGGGTTTCCCAGGAGAATTGTTAAATTGCTCTGCAGAAGACAAAGATAAGTAGGTTGTTCCTCACAAGGTGGACCCAGCTGGAACGAGAGGGGCTGAAGAACTCCATGGAGTAGGAGCCTGAGGGGTATCTTAAGATAGTGATGCCAACCTTTCCATTTGAGCTGGTTGAAGTGATGTGGTGTCCATCTGTCTATTCTCTTGTCCCCAAATTCTCATTCTCATAAATGGTTTAGGAGTAGGAGTGTGTGTGTGTAAATTAAAAAGGTGCTGAGTTTCACGTCTGAATCAACACACGCAGGATAAAGGCAAAATACATGGGGTTAGGAAGCCTAAGCCCCACCATGAACATGTAGGCCACCCAACACACACACACACACACACACACAGAGGTAGGGCAGGAGAAGAGATTCACAGACATGTTGAGAAAAATCACAGGGGTTTAAGGAGAAAATGTTTGAATCAATGCCATGAGGGATAGGAAGGTACTCTGCTCAGCTCAAGTCTGGATATACTGCTGGCATCAGAGCAGGATTTCTGTTCATTTTAATGGCCCGCACTCCTAGCCTAGTCCCTTGCACACCAGCAATTTCTACCGGTTGCTAAGGATAGGTTGCTGCAGAGATACCTGCATGGCCAGCTACAAAAAACCTCCAAAACACATCCAATCGAAAGTGCCTCATGGCTTACTGTCAGTGCGGAGAACCTCTCCTCCCTCTCCGGAGAAGGAATGAAGAAATTCTCAAACCTGAAAATTGCTTCCTCTCTCCCACCAGCTTTGGGTATATTTGATGCTCATGATTTTGTCCAAAGAGCCATTGACAGTATCCACTGGCTGGCAGCCAAGATGGCTATGAACAAAAAATGTTTTTAGCAAGACCAACATTCATTAGGTTAGTTCTTCATTTAGTGAAGCACATGTGGTAAAGGGAATAATTAGTGAAGTTAATTGTGGCTTCCTAGAGAACCAAGGGGGATCTCGTGAAAAGTCTTGACATTCACCAAGAGCAATATGCTCATTGCTTCTGCAACTAATTGCAATTAACAAGCGAGAGAACATGCAAACAGTCTCCACGTGTAATTCATTACAAGCCTTTATCACAGTAGACACAGACTGCTGAGTGACAGCAGACACCTGCCCTGTGCTGTGTCTGTGCTCCGTGCAGTTCCTGTCAGGTCCTGCTGCATTGCTTCCCTTCCTTGCACCTGTGTCGTGTGCCTCTTAAACACACCAGTCTTCTCTTTCTGGGACAAGGATCCTAGGCCCTGTCCTCACTAAGTCACACATCTCCAATCTTCCTGGCTTAAAGTTCACACTCAGATAAGGGAGTAAGTAATGACTGGAGCATGAGTGCAGAGGCTCTGCTCCCATTTGTAGAGCTTATAATGACCATTGACCCTTTGAGAGCCACAGAAAGGCTCACTCTGAGGACATAAGGTACAGACAAGGAGACTTCAGCTGCACAGGGCTAGGATGAGGCTGCATGTCAGAAGAGGTAATGCGGGCTACCCGGATTATGTGACTAAGATGACATTGCGCCAGCCATGGTGGCTCACGCCTCAGGGAGGCTGAGGCAGGAGAATCACTTGATCCCAGGGGTTAGGAGACCAGCCTGAGCAAAAGTAAGACCCTATCTCTACTAAAAATAGAAAAATTAGCCAGCCGTGGTGCCAGGCACCCATAGTTCCAACTACTTGGGAAGCTGAGGCAGGAGGATCTTTTGAACTCAGGAGTTTGTGGTTGCTGTGAGCTAGCCTGAGGCCATCACTCTAGCCTGGGCAACAGAGTGAGACTCTTTCTTTCAAATTTGTAGCCTTTAATCTCCCATGGTCTCGGCAACTAGCTAACAAACCAGTTAGCACTACGTATTCTTTCTACAAGAGTGAAGGCTTGAAGAGAGAAGATTGAGGTATTTGGGACAAATGATCTCTGTGTTCTAGCTGAGTGCTTCTAAAATTTTAATGTGCCCTAGAATCACCTGAGGATCTTGTCAAATGCGGATTCAGACAGAAAAGTCTGCCTTAAAAAAATAACAAAACAATGAATTGGGCTGCAATAAACATTCTGGTACAAATATCTTTGTTATAATGTGATTTTTGGTCTTCTGGATATATACCTAGTAGAGGAATTGTAGGATCGAATGACAGGTCTATTTTTAGATCCCTACAGCTATGATTTAATAAAAGGAAAAAAAAGTGATGCCTGAAGTGAGTCCCCCTTTCTCTTTGTCTGGATCTCCCCAAATGTGACTTTAAATAGTCACAAACTTGCTTGCCACTGTTGTGCTTAACTTCTATCTTGAACACTTTCCTTACCATCACCAGGAAAAATGTACCTCACTCGGATGTAAAATGCAGACGCTTGCTCACTCACTTCTTCACTGGTTTTGCAAATCATAGACTAGCAAAGGAGATCAGGCCCATGAAAGGATTGAGCCTTGATCCTTTTGTACCCTGGAGACTTGAGAAGTTATTTCAATTTTGGAGAGTATATGTAAAATCTTACATACAGAAGAGCTCTGGACTTGAGCTTGGACCCAGCGTTTGTGTGCCCCTTCAGGAATCTCGTATGGTTAACAAAATCTTCTATGTTTCTGCCAGTCAAACGACATTCATATTCTCCTAGGTTATTTTATCACTTCAAAAAAATTAATGATTACTTAATTTGTTACGATAGAAGCTGTCCAATGAGATCCATGAGTTTAGTGGCTTAAAGTACTTGGAAGTTCACTGCTTTCTCACGCGTCCATTCAGGGCTCCCAGCCAGCTCTGTTCTGCAGTCATCCAGGGAAATGGGTAAGCGTGGGGGTTCTGCCATCCTCAGCATGTCCCTTCCAGGGTTCTTTCCCATTGCCTTTCAAATCAAAGAGTGAACACTGATAGAAGGGCTTTCCTTTAAGCAAGGGACACAGAAGTTGCATCCACTGATTTTGCTCAAACTCCAGTGGAGAGAAGTCAGTGACAGAAAGCTGTAAGCAGGGTGAGACACGCCATCTCTCTCTGGGGATGCAATCCCATAGCAGGGAAAAAGAGAGACTAGATTTGGATGGAGGAAAAATTCTAATATTTAACAAATATTTAATCCTAATATTTAATAAATAAATCCTAATATTTAATATAAGTAGGCTTATTTTAGTGAAATAGAGACACACTTATCTTTCCACCACTCTATCATGAACTATTTGAGCTATTTGTGCCTAGCACACAGAAAGTACTAAATAAATATTTTGGACATGAGTAACTCAATGGATTTATGGAACAATGAATGAATATACAAATATGTCCCCCACCCTTGTTTGGGGTACATATTTCTAAGTATTTCCAAGGTACTTTTTCCCCTGAAACACTTCAGTTGCCTCTGCATAAATGAATCCCTGAGTCCAATATCTTGCAATCCCCTAAAAACCCACTCAGTCTGGAGGTTTCTGGACTGTCCCTACCTTTCCATCCAACTGGTGTCTGAGTCCTGGTGTCACTGAGGCTCTTTTTCTTCAGCTCTATTAACACCTTTTACCTAGAAAATCTCATAGCAATAGTACAATACCTGGGGACACTTTAATTATTGGGATTAAAAGAAAAATCACAATGAATCTTCCGTCAAACACAAAGGAAAAAAGGGGAGAAAGAACTGGGTACCTATTGCATTTGGGACGTGAAAACCATTAAGAGATATCCTAAATGCCCAAGATATTCACAACAACCCAAGGAGGGAGTTGTTAGTTTCTGTCTCTAATTTGAAAATGAAAAGCCTGAGAGAGGCTAATGACTTGCCCCAGATCAATATTATTGAGAGGGCGTAACTCAAGTCTAGGACTATCCAGATAAACCAGTTCAATTCCTACTATACAAAACCAGTCAGTGAAGGTTGGCAAACCCAGAGCTCATCTCAGCATTGACTTGCAGAACTAGTTAAGTTCTCAACCCATCATTTTGTAGTCTGTCACTTTTTCTTAATGTAAAGGGGGAAAAAATGACCCTACAAAAATGGTGAAGCTGAGTATAATTAGACATGCAAAGTTCAGTCTCTAAAGAGGATTTATGAAGAGGTTAGAGAGAAACACATAATCCTTCCTCACCCATCAGCACAGTCTCTACACCAGGGGAGCTTGGGACCACATCACAGTTTACAACAGGAGCTAGCCAAGCAGCCAAGGTATTTTTTAGTGATTGACTCAAGAGTGACAGGTGACAATTTTCCTGCTGGAGAGATACCCCTTTGAGAAAAGACAACCTGATTATTTCCGAAAAGATCCCCAGACAGACAAACACATCTTGTTCTTATCCTTTTTTTTTTTTTTTTTTCTGTTTGTTTGTTTGTTTTGGCTGGGTCGGGTTTGAACTCGCCACCTCCAGTATACAGACCTGGCGCCTTACTCCTCTGAGCCATAGGCTCTGCTTCCATCTTGTTCTTATCTTGGGAAATCACTGACTTTTTAGAAATGCCCACTGTATAGGATAGATGATAAGAATGAGAAGGCATCAAACAAAACATACCTGGCTGGGTAATTCTTATAGAAATAAGTCAAGGCCAAAACTTGTCAATTATCCGCACATGCAGGTGAGACAGTTCTGGAAAAAAGGAATAAAAGACAAGCAGCATCAGCAGGGGTGCTGAAGGGCCAATTCTAGTGGTTATTGGGCTTAGGGCTAATAAATCACTATCCCCCCAGTCTGTGAAGGCATATTTTGCCCTCTAAGCCTAAGTAGGATGGCAAGTATCTGACACTGTAAGTGATGGGAAAGCTGTCTTCCTGCACACTGGGCAATAGCTGCAAAGCATGCTGAGTAATTCTTATAACTCAGCCTCTTTGCAGATCCCAAGGAGTCAGTCATGAGGTTTTCTCCCCTCATTTGCCTAAAACATAAATAACACCAAGAGTATGTCCTGCAGCACTTAAAGCACCAAGGAGAAACTGGAGAGCCTTATCACAGTGTTTACTTTCTCCTGAAGTTGTTTCTAACCCACGTGAGCTAGAATGATGGTGGGCTTAGAGCCCTTGTCCAAAGGACTCTCCCTGCCCCAACATTTTTCTCCATATATGTTTATCTCATTCACTGAGTTCTGATTTTTAAATGGCAGCTGGATCGACATTTTGCTGAGATCCTTCTAATCGATGCCCTCTACTCTCTAGAAGCCAATTCTTTTCAAAGGATGCCATGTACCAATAGCATTTGGGGAAAAAAAATTAAAACTTAACAATAGTGTCTTCTAAAAGTAATGGCCAAATTTGGGCAAATCCTCAGCAGGATAGCCCTGTACTTAAATTGTAGTCCATAAAGCATTAACATCACAGGGTAGTCATTGGAAATGCAGAACCGTGGGTCTCACCTACTAAATCAAAATCCGCATTTGCCAAGATCCTAAGGTGATTCCAGGGCACATTAAAATTTTAGAAGCACTCAGCTAGACCACAGAGACCATTTGTCTCAAATATCTCAATCCTCTCTCTTCAAGCCTTAACTCTTGTAGAATACATAGTGCTAACTGGTTTGTTAACCAGTTGCCCAGACCATGGGAGATTAAAGTCCACAAATTTGAAAGAAAAAATACAGCAGGTTGCTAGAACCAGGAACAAGAAAAAGAGGATAAGGGTATGAGAAGAGAAAGCTACGAACACGCTAGTAGTCACATATACACACACACACCCACATTATCCGAGTGCTACCACAAAGCCCCTAATTAACACCTGATTCACACACAGTGCCCTGCATGTCCTCATTCAAACAAATTTTTTTAACTCCCTACTGATTAAATCTTAAATTTGTCTATTAAGATTCCTATTGTTAAGAAGTGAGGGAAGTTAGTCTCAAAATGAAAAGGAATATCATTACTTAGGACCCAAATACCCTAACCAGCTCCAACAAAAACCTTTTCTACACTTCTCTCATGCTTCCAGTTCCCAGGCCAGTAACATTTGCTGACCAAAACTTTATGATGTTCTGTTCCATTGATCGTCTCCCTTTTCAGTTGTTTTCAGGAACAGTGGACCCTCCTTACAGTAACGAGACAATTACAAGGCTTTCCATTCACTATCCAATTATCCAAGGAAGTCAAGATAAGCAGTGTTCCAACACAAATCTTGCCCAAGAGCCTACTGAACAATCTACCAATCTACTCCCCACAACCCACATGCACACACAATGGAAATGATGATCAATATTATCCCAGCTCCTACTACTAAAATCTCTGATCTGCCATTTTTGATCACACTCTATAGGAGTGATTTCTCAATGACTTTCGAGCCCTGTGTTCCACCCCAAATTTAATAATACTAACTCATTTCATGCATTATTCATTTCGTTTCTAGAAGAACCCCTGACCCTGTTAGTTAGGGAGGGAAATTTGAGGTAGGCCTCCTACCTCCCAGTTGAGATCAATAAATTTTCTTGGGTGGCACCTGTGGCTCACAGGAGTCGGGCACCGGCCCCATATGCCAAAAAACTACAAATAAAACCCCAAGCCCTGGCCAAAAATACTGCAAAATTAATCATAATAATAAGATAAAATAAATTTTCTTTCTTCCTTAACAATCATTCTTGTTAAAGAATTATTTCTGGAAATAATTGTTATGGCTTTCTGTGGGTCAAGAAACAGGGAGAACCTCTCTTGCAGGTTTGTTAACAATTCTGGGACTCATCTGGGCTCTGTTGCTCATGGCTTGGTAGCCACAGACTGGGGAGATATTTTAAAGCTTCCCTGGCAGCTGCCTGGCTGAATTTCTGCTGGAGGTTGATTTTGGTTTCTTCCACTGGCTTTGCTGTCACCACCCTCAAAGAGATTTCTGACTGTCATGAAAGAATAGATTTTTGACCCTTAGACTTTGGCATCTGCTTCCGGACAGGTGAGTGCTATTGGAGAATAGCACATAGTAGAGGATTTGGGGGGATTGGGAATCCCCCTTTAAATTTGAATTAGAAGCCTCACCGATTTGGGACAATAGCTGTTTCTATTTGGCGCTCCCTAGGCTTATTCGTTAGAACTACGTCTCACTTGCTTGATTTTTGGTGTATACATCTACATATATGGTCATGAAAAATCAGAATCCAATCCCTGAGTGCAGCCCTTGCAGCAACATTCTTAGAAACTGGTCTGTCCACTAGGAATCTTCTGCCCTGCTAGTTGGGCTTTTATGCCATTTAGACCCAGGACAGGTTGTTTGTGGTGCTGGTTAGTTTCAGATAGATTCTTAAGAACTTCTCTCCAGTCTCCCTTTGGAGATATTTGTTTGAAAGTACTCTGTTTTGTTTTGTTCGATTTGGTGTTCTCAGGCTTTTGTTTGAAATCTCTTAAATTTCTCTTTATATTAAGTATGATCTATATTGTTATTGTGTCATGTAAACGTACTATCTATGAAAAAGTTCAAAGACCTGCCAGGTTTTCCAGGACTCCAGAATGTATATTATGTTCTGTTCTTGTGCACATATTTAAACTGATGGGCAAATTACACTGAAATTAAAAAATCAGAGCTCAAATGGTCAATCTGCCACCGTAGAGCTAAAATATAGAGTCCTTAAAACTCTCTATCTCTCTATTTTTCTCTCCTACCTACTTTAAAATTACAGTTGCTAAGATACTAGTATTAAGATAAAACTCACTGTCTATGGTATCACTAATTCAAGGTTACTTAGAACAGCCAGTTCCAACTAAAATGTGAACATTTCAAAACTCATTTGAAACTAAGAAAAAAGAGTAGATGAGGTGTTTTAAAAACTCAAACTGCCATGAAAACTGCTTAATCCAAAACTTTAATCCACACTTTTTATTATATTACCTATTGGGGCAACTAAAATTTGGTCATGTGAACAAGTACCAACTTTATCAGAAATAATTTGGACCCAACCCATCTATTACAAACTGGTAAATTTATATTGTTGTTTCATGCCTAGAATTTGGAGGTTAATAACAATTAAGATCTTTATGTACATATATGCATAAATATACATATTTTTGTATATGTATAAAAATATGTATTTTGTACATATTATATATGTACTTATGCTATATATTGTATTTGTATGCTAATAAATTGACTCATAAAGACACAAACAAATAAGTCTAAATGTTTTTCAAGATCATGTGAATTTAATAAATTTTTTATAAACTAGATTATTAAAAATAATATAAAAAATAAGAATTAAAATGCCTTCGAATTGTCAACACACATTTTTGACTGGTTTTACTAGTCATTTTTATGTTTTTAAGGTGTCAAAGTTTGATACAAAGGTATAAATATAAACCAGTCAAAAACAAAGTGATCTGTGTTTATGTTTTTTAATAAGATTAACTTAATATTATCAGTTTAATAAAAACAGCTGAATCTTCTGAGTTATTGGTAAATATACTTAATGTGTTCAAATTTCTTACTAAGGTGAATTTATAGTATTTACAGGCTACAAAATGGTTAACATAACAAATAAGTTAAAATGATAACTAAGATCTAATAAATAGTCAAATAAATAATTTTAATATTTAAACAAAATAAATGCTTATGACAGATAATTCAAAACTTCTTGCTTCCTAGGTTGATTCCAAGATTCAAGTTACTGAGAATTAAAAATTTCTATTCAATATGTATGATTATATATATACATATATAAATACCAAAACAAGATGTGTATTTAATAAAATATTAAGAAGTTATAAAATGTATTCTTATTAAAAAAATTTTGTTGAATTCAAATGTTACTTAATACAAAATATAGAATTGTATAATAATTTGTATTATATATTAATATAAAATATAGAATTAAAAAATTAAAATCAGTTAAAAACTAAAAAAGAAATTATTTGAAGACTATGTAAACAAGTTTGATGGAAGTATTTCAAATTGTATATAAAACCAGCACATTGTACCCCATAATTGCATTAAAGTACACAGCTATGATTTAATAAAAAAAAAGAGAAACTATTTTAAAATATAGATGTAAGGATATATTTTTAATAAAAATAATCTTTTAAAATAATTTTATATAAAAAAATTTTATGTAGTAAAATTTCATCCTAAAATAAACTGATTATTTAAGAAAAATGTAAGACAAACCAGAAAAGTCCAAGTATGTCACATTTATATTGATCATAGCAGGTCTGTATAAATTATAATTAGGGTCATAAAAGAAAATTTATAAAAACTTTTATGTATAATCAATTTGACTATAATTTTAAAAAATTAATTAAAATAGGGTTTTATTTAAGTGTTTGTTTTCTCTTAATAAAATTACAAAAAACTTTGATTCTAATTCTATTTCATAATTTTATTTCCTCTGATTCTAAGTCTGTTATGGCCTAACACTAAATTATTTTTATCTTAAACATTTAAAAAGCAATGTTTTCCTCTAGTATAACTTAATTCTATACTTGGCTTTTCTTGATATGGCTAAATTATTTAAGGTGGTCAGAAGCTTTTCATGCTTACCAGCATTTTCTATCCTACTCAAAGTACTAGTTTTTCTGATTCATATTCCTCTATAATATGCTATATACTCACGACCTTCGCTCTTTCTTTGTATAATTAATTCAGGTATCCTCTTCATTGGGTTGACTTGTAAGTTGTCTAAACAGGCCTCCCATAAAAAAAATTTTTTTTTAAAAAAATCATGCCCCAAAAGGTTTTTCTTTACTATTTAATAACCAGCCTAGAAACAGAGATTTTTGATTTATCAAAATAATTCTTTTATTGTTCTTATTCGGTTTTTAATTGCTTTGAAAACTGAACTTCAAAAAGTTAAGATTTTTACATCCACGTCACTTTCTGTATTGCCTTTAAGGTCTCTGGATTGATTCCTATTCTTGATTAAATAGGTCATTATTATTTTACAGTGATCTGTTTTAATTAAGTGTTTTGAGCCTTTTGACATCTTTGACAAATGTCTTCAAATCTAATCAAAGTTATATTAAATATTGTTAACCAATCCTTGTGCTGTTAAATTATAGGGCTTTGCCTTCCAGATAATTAACATCAAACTCAATGTACAGATCTTTCACCTCCTTAATTAAATTTATTACTAAAAATTTTTTGTGCTATTGTAAATGTAATTATTTTCTCAATTTCTTTTTCAGATAGTTCATTGTTAGTGTGTAGAAATGAAATTGATTTTGTGTGTCAATTTTCTCGACTTTGTGTCCTGCACTTTACTGAATTCATTTATTAATTCTAATAAGTTTTTGGTAAAGCCTTTAGGGTTTTTTATTCATAAGACCATGTAATCTGCAAACAGGGAAAATTTAACTTCTTCCTTTCCAATTAGGATGCTTTTCATTGCCTTTTTATTTGAATGAATTCAAAGATCTCAAACTATAAAACTTTCAGAAGAAAAGGGAGAAAGCTCCTTAACATTGGTCTTGGCAGTAGTTTGGGTTTTGGGGGGTTTTTTGTTTGTTGGTTTGTTTGTTTTATTTGTTTGGTATGTTTTGGTTTTTTTAGTATGACACCAAAAGTAAAAATAAACAAGTAAGACTACATCAAACTGAAAATCACTACACAGCAAAGGCAATAATCAAAAAAATGAAGAGGGAACCTACAGAATGGGCCGAAATATTTGTAAACCATTTACCTGATAAGAGCTTAATATCCAAATACCCATATAAGGAACTCTTATAACTCATTAGCAAAAATGATTTAAAAATGGGCAAAGGACCAGAATAGACATTTTTCCAAAGAAGACACACAAACAGGCATATGAAAAGATGTTCAATGTCACTAATCATCAGGAAAATGCAAATCAAACCACAATGAGATATCACTTCACTTCTCTTTAGGATGGCTATTATCAAAAAGCCAAGAAAAAAAGAGAACTTAAGTCATTTTGATTTGGCGTTTTATCACATGTAACCCAATATCTTGATTAACACATTACTCAGTGAATATTAATTGAATGGATAACATCAGAACTTTGCTGGAAGGAACCTTAAGAAATATGAACCCCAGCCATTTGTTTCTGTTTTTCACATGAAGAAGTTCAATGTGACCCCTAATGTGACATCCACTGGCTCTTCCCATTTACCGTTGTAGTTTAAAAAGGAATTTGATTTATGTTAAGAGTCATGAAGCAAAGGAAGTAAAACACTCCTTCTAAGTATTTTTAGGTATGATTTTAGTATATATCAAAAGAAATACATGCTCAATATATAAAATGCAGCACAAAAAAGGAAATGGAAATTATGTATCCAACGACCCATAAATAACTAACTTGGCATACAGGAAAAAAAAAGCCAAGAGATAACAAACATTAGTACTGGTGAAGATGTGGAAAAAAGAGAACCCTCACACACCATTAGTGGGAATGAATTAAGTTGCCATGGGCATGATGCAAAACAGTGTAGAGTTTCCTCAAAATTTTACAAAGGGAAGGGCGGAGCAAGATGGCTGACTGGAAGCAGCTTTCGAAAAAGGCTCCTGTCCAAAAGGGAAGATAATCTCCAGAAATTGCACAACTAAGCTGAATACTGGGAGCCCAGCTGAGATACAGAAGTGATTTCTGCGGGTCACCTCTGCTGAGACAGTCTGCAACCCCAAGAAAGCAGGCTTCAGGTACAAAATTCATCTGAAAGGAAGAGTGTCCATCCCCTCCCTAAATACAAAATCTCCCTAAAAAGAAAAGCCTGGGACCAGATGGCTTCACGTCAGAATTCTACCAAAACTTTAAAGAGGAACTAGTACCTATATTACTAAACCTCTTCCAAAATATAGAAAAAGTAGGAATACTACCCAATACATTCTATGAAGCAAACATCACCTGGATCCCTAAACCAGGGAAAGACCCAACAAAAAAGAAAATTATAGACCAATATCACTAATGAATATTGATGTAAAAATATTCAGCAAGATCCTAGCGAACAGAATTCAGCAACACATCAAACAAATTATACACCATGACCAAGTGGTCTTTATCCTAGGATCTCAAGGCTGGTTCAATATACGTAAAGCTATAAATGTAATTCAGCACATAAACAAATTAAAAAATAAAGACCATATGATTCTCTCAATTGATCCAGAAAAAGCTTTTGACAATATCCAGCATCTCTTCATGATTAGAACACTTTAAAAAATTGTTATAGAAGGGACATTTCTTAAACTAATAGAGGTCATCTACAACAAACCCACAACCAATATCACATTGAATGGAGTTAAATTGAAGTCATTTCCACTTAAATCAGGAACCAGGCAAGGTTTCCCATTATCTCCTCTGCTCTTCAACATTGTAATGGAAGTTTTAGCCATTGCAATTAGAGAAGAAAAGGCGATCAAGGGTATCCACATAGGGTCAAAAGAGATCAAACTTTCACTCTTCACAGATGATATGACTGTATATCTGGAAAACACCAGGGATTCTACTACAAAACTGTTAGAAGTGATCAAGGAATACAGCAATGTCTCAGGCTACAAAATCAACACCCATAAATCTGTAGCCTTTATATACACCAACAATAGCCAAGCCGAAAAAACAGTCAAGGACTCTATTCCTTTCACAGTAGTACCAAAGAAGGTGAAATATTTAGGAGTTTACCTAACAAAGGATGTGAAAGATCTTTATAAAGAGAACTATGAAACTTTAAGAAAAGAAATAGCTGAAAATGTTAACAAATGGAAAAACATACCATGCTCATGGCTGGGAAGAATCAATATTGTTAAAATGTCTGTA
>CAUYRH010087417.1:0-38761 GCA_963574655.1 Perodicticus potto
GGACTATATAAACCCCTGAGCAAAGAGCTCAGAAGCAGACCTCCGCAGGACGTCAGAGAGAGAACAGGAGAGCTTGTTCCTCTCCAAGCAGACCTCGGCGGGACCTCAGAGAGGGAACAAGAGAGCTTGTTCCTTTCCTGGGTTCTCTTTGCCTGGAGGTCTGGTTTTTCTTATACTTCTAATTTTCCTTTCTTGTAAATAAATTCTGACTTACCATTACTCTTGTGGTCCGTCGATTCCTTCTTCGAATCGCGGAGACCAAGAGCCTGACATTCCGGTATCACAGGGACAATTAACCTTTGGTGTTAGAAGGTGGAATAAGTGCCCGCCTTTGGAGAGGAAGGGAGATTGGTGACCGCAAGTGGCATCACAGGGCCTTTTGGAGTGCTGGTGGGATTCAGTTTCTTAATCTGGGTTATGTTATATGAGTGAGTTCAATTTGTAAGTTTCATGCACTTCTCTGTGTATATTTTATATTCAATTAAAAAGCATATTAATAAATAAAGAGGAAGCATTTCAAAGCCTGATGCTTAGATAGTAGGAAGATAGTAAATTGGGATAAAATTGCCAGAAAAACAATTTAAATAGTATACTACATAAAAGCTATCATAGGGTAAATAAATGCATTCTTAGTAAAACAAAGAAACCAAGGGATCAACAAAAAGACTACTAACACAGTTTCCAGAGTTGGAATTGCCACCTCAGTGCTGAGTGTCCCACACTGGTGTTATTGGAGGGTACAGAGCCAGAGAGGGAGAGCAGAACCACCCTCAGCCTCCTCTGTCCCCACTGCCACCCCCGCCTCCCCTTACCTCCAGGCCTCTGTGTCCCAAAGTACCTGAAACCGTTGCAGGGAGAAATTTGAAAAGCAAATCACCCCAGAGTTCCAAAGCAGCAAAAGCAGCTATTTGGTCAGAGCAACTTTTTCAAATCATCATTAACTTCATATGTTCATGGACATGAATTACATATCATTTGAGCTTTAAATTGAAAAATGCCTTGAAATAGTTTCTAGGATTTACAGAAAACTTAAAGATCATTAGACCACAATAGGAAAAATATATGAATGAAATTTTTATCAGATATAAAAGAAATGACAGACGATATGATTGAATAAAGGATAAATTGTAAAAATGAGTCTGAGTCCTTGGCTAGCCAATGAAAAAAGTTATCTGCTCTAGTTTTAAAAATAAGAAGGAAATTTGTGCATCTTTAATTGAATAAATATATTAACATTACAAAGAACTACAAGATTTCAACTACCTCCTAATGCGTGTGCAAGCGGGTTCAAAGAGAGGCTGGAACATGGAAATGGCCTTTACGTGAATAATAATTTTCTGTCTCTTTTGCATTTAAAGCAAAATATGAAACATGAGCAAGGCAGAATCAGTATATCTTTCATCATATGTCTATCCTTTACCCACACTATACTCCTTTGATTACTATTACTTTATAGTAAGTCTTTAAATCAGTGAGGTAAGATTTTCAACCTTGTTTTTCTTGTTCAAAATTGCTTTGGCTCTACTGGGTCTTTGCTTTTTCAAATAGATTTTACTATCAGCTCGTTAATTTATGCAGAAAAAAAATCTTGCAAGGATTTTGGATGGAATTACTTTGACTCTGTAGATCTGTTTGGAGAGAATGGAGATGTTAACCATATTGAGAC
Organism: Perodicticus potto; assembly: GCA_963574655.1. NCBI lineage: Eukaryota > Metazoa > Chordata > Mammalia > Primates > Lorisidae > Perodicticus > Perodicticus potto. The sequence goes on from CAUYRH010087417.1 coordinate 1,667, forward strand.
TTCTAATCCATGAACATGGCATCTCTCTCCATTCAGTTAGGTCTTCTTTAATTTCTTTCAGCTGTGTTTTGTAACATTTGGTGCAGGTTTTCTACATATTATGTTAAGTTTATTTCTAAGTATCTCTATTTTTAGATGCTATCATAAATGGCGTTTTAAAAATTTTCAGTTTCTAATTACTTGTTGTCGCCTTGCCTCCTGTGATCTTATTAAACTCATTTCCTTGTTCTAGTAACATTTCTGAAGACTTCATAAGATTTTCTACTTACACAATGTCACTGATGAATAAAAACAGCTTTCTTTCCTTTCCAAACTGCATGCCTTTAATTTCATTTTCTTGCTTATTGCATTAGCCAGAATCCCCAGTACAATGTTAAAGGGAACAAGTGAAAATAAATATTCTTATCCTGTTCCAGATCTTAAAAGGAAAGCATTTGGCTTTTCACTATTGAATATGGTTTTTATCACTAGTATTTTCATAGATGCTCTTTCAGATTAAGGAAGTTTCCTTCTCTTGCTTATTTACTGAGAGATTTTTGTCATGAACAGAGGTTGAATTTTGCCAAATGCTTTTACTGCATCTGGACTTTTTCTTTTGTTAAACATGGTAAATCACGTTGATTATAATTGATTACACACACACATATACATATATACATACACATATATAGCTTGCTTTTAATTGCTAATATTTTTTAAAGGATTTTTGCCATTATGTTCATGAGCTATATTGGTCTGTAATTTTCCTTTTATAATGCGATTGTCTTGTTCTGGTTTCAGGGCAGTACTAGCCTCATAACCAACTCATTTCCAAATGAATTAGAAAATGTTTTGTCTTCCTTTAGTTTCTAAAACAGTTTGTGTAGGATTGCCATTATAGTCTTCAATATTAGATAGGATTCATCACTGAAGCCATCTGATCTAGAATTATTCTGTGGGAGTTTTAAGTTACAAGTTCTACTTTTAATTGACACAGGGATGTTCAGGTACTCTACCTTTCTGGGTTGTAGTTTATAACCTTCAAAGATTTTGCCCCTTTCACTTAGGTCAAGGATTGGCGACCTGTGCCTTAGGTCAAATCTGGCTCACTGCAAGCCAAATGTGGTCACACTCGTTTATTCATGTATTGTCTACACTGCTTTCCACTATAACAGAGCTGAGTAGTTGCAGCAGAGATCTTGGGACCCACAAGCTGAAAATACTAGCTAAATAGTAGTTTCCCCATATCTGTAGTTTCACTTTCAGTGGTTTCAGTTGCTTGAGGTCAACAGTGGTCTAAAAATATTAAATAGAAAATTCCAGAAATGAACAATTTATAAGTTTTAAATTATGCACCATTCTGAATAAAACGATAAATCTTGAATTGTCCTGCTCTGTCCAGCCTGGAACATGAATGATCCCTTTGTCCAGCATATTCACACTGTATATACTACCTACCTGTGAGTTACTTAGTAGCATGGTGATCAGATCAAAAAAATATAATATATATAGGGTACTGCCCATGGTTTCCACTGGGGGTGTGGGAATTGGTAGCCCACATATAAGTGGGAACTACCGAGATTGAATTAGAACATTTCTAAGGGCCTGCTGTTAGACAGGCTTACAAGGGGGAACTATGTAAATTGTTGGAGGTGAGCTGTATTCTCCCAGTTTAAGTGGCAGGGGTCTGTAGAGAGCCTTTCTCCTGAACTTTACTCTGCTAAACAATGGAAAACACCTTCATGAATAGGCTGTTTTTCCTCAGCAAGGGTAAGGTCACAAAAAGACATTCTGTATTCACTTCTTAATGCATTTTATAGCCTGCAATTTGAGTATAGATAAAAGCTATACACACATCCCTAGTGCTTATCTTATTTTGTTGTACAGATTTAATTATTAAGGAAGATAGGTGGAGATTTCAGTGGTGTGCTTTGTACCAAAAAGTTGGATGTGCCCCAAAGCCCCTAGCTTAGCAGGGATATGGACAGGGGACATTCAGGTAATAGCACCAGCGGCTGGGCAGGACACCAAACGAGAAAAACAGAAAGCTTCTGTCTTCAATCTCTATGACTACCCAGATCATATTTAATGGAAGATAGGTCATTACAGTTGGGAAGTGGGACTGAACTGAGATGACAGGGAAGATGCCATGGAGGACCCTCGGGAATAGAAGTGCACTCCTCTAACCAAAGGGAAAGATGATGTTAAATATTCCAGAAAAACCGACAGACAATGCAAGTCATAAAAAACTCTCCATGACTTTGTAGAATGGCCTGGCTCTACTCTTTCTAGATTATTTCATAATGCCAAGGAAATAATTAGGAGAAATCCTGGTAGTAGAAACTCCTTAGAATTCTGAGATGCTCTGGTTTGTTTTTTATCTGAAGGGCTCAGGGTTCTACAATTTTTATTCTGTAGCACAAAACTAAAACACAATTCTTACCCTTTAATACACAAAATATTATATTTAGTTTCTAAACTTCATTTGGATAAGCTCTTTTTTCAGATAAGATGTAGCAGAAACCCTGTATAATAAATTATAGCCAATAATTAGAGCTTACTGTGCGTCAGACTGCACGCAAAACAATCAACACTGGCTAATCTCATACCAATTCTGTGATGCAGGTAATGAAATTATCCCAGTTTTACAGACAAAGAAACTGAAGCAAGAGGGTTAATCAATTTGCTAAAAATAATAGAAAAGAGTTGACCAAGCTGGAGCCTGGAGCTTGGACCACTCATCCATGAAGGAAGGTCGTGAGGTCCTCCAGGTGAAACTGTGCTGGAGAAGGGAGCGCACAGCCCAGTGAGCCCTGAGCCCGCCAGCATGTGGAATCAAACCTCTCGGTGTCTTGTTAGGGAAAATGCAGATAATCACTGTTCTTATCTACTTCCAGAAGTGCCGGGGCAGCATCTGATGTGACCTGCTTCGAAGTTCTTTTTTAAGTCCTCAGAGACTAGGTACCACACAGGCATCATTTTTGCTGGAGATCATTTGTAAGCCCGCTGTTTACCACCACCCTAAGACAGAGAACTTTGCCATGCTTTCTATATACTGAAGCTCAGGTTGCCTCAGTTCCTGCCGTCTAAGAACAAGCAGCACTCTGCCACACCACCTGAGCAACTTTTCAAACCAGTGTGTGCCATACCTAGGAAATCCTCTAGTTTCATAGTTTGCAACTCTCCTTCTACCTTGCCTGGCCACAAAGATGTCTGGGGAATGGCAGTCCAACAGCGGGTCCCCTGACATGAGTTCTTTTTGCTAAAACCTTGTTTGGGGGCTTTTTCCCTCTACCCACCACAGAATGGTGCACATAAAAGGAGGACTCTTGGTAAGGGCTCTTCAGGATGGAGACCCATGCAGGGCACTGCTGGAAGAACTGACCAGCAAACAGCCACATCTAATACTGTTTCTAAGTGCCACACAGTGTCCTGAGTGCTGCAGATGTAACAGACCCAATAAGGTAACATTGAAGTGGGTGCAATTATTATCCCCATGTCATACACGAAGCAAATGAAGCACAGGGAAGGAAATTAAAGAGCTTGTCCAAGGCCATATAGTAAGTGGGGGCTCCGGTGTGGAGTCCAGAATCCATTGGTAGGTTTGAAAAACACTGAATTTGCGATTTCTGTGGGTTAATAAGCAAATAACCATTTCCTCTACTGAGTGCCCAAGAATGTCATGTATCACGCTAAGAACTAGAGAAAATGCTAATTATTGAGACTTTTTTAAAAAATAGACAGTCTTACTCTGTTGTCCTGCCTCAGCCTCCCAAGTAGCTGGAATTACAGGTGCCCACCACAATGCCTGGCTATTTCTTTCTATTTTTAGTAAAGACATGGTCTTGCTCTTGCTCAGGCTGGTCTCAAACTCCTGAACTCAAGGGATCCTCTCAACTCAACCTTCCAGCCGAGTGCTACCATTACAGGCATGAGCCCCCACACCTGGCCATTACTATGGATTTAAATTATAAAGTGATATAGTTCCTGTCCTCAATGATTTTATAGCACATGAAGGGAAAAATATGTAAATGGATGACTGTGTTAAGTACTGTGATTATAGGCATCCTGAATACGGTAACACCTACGGCATATGTTAGATGGCTTACAAGGAACAAGGAACCCAAACTGGGATCATCAGAGAAGGTGGAAAGAATATATACCTGACATGAGCTGAGCCTTAGAGGAGAAACAGGAGTTAACATGGCAAGGTATGGGAAGTATTCCAGGTAGGAAAAGTAATATGGGTAACAGAGGAGAGAGCATAGTGAACGTACAGGGAAAGCTGTTCAGAATGGCTAAATCACTGGATTGGATAACAGAACGAGGGGTGAATGGCAATACAAGGAACTAGAGGGGTAGGCAGGTATCAGGTCATTGAGGGCCTCACACACAATATAATAGGCAGCTAGACTTCTTCATATTGCTAACAGAGAGCCACATTTAAGAAGACGTCTACTTTGGGGGAAAAAAGTACTTGGGTTACATTTTGAAGAAGGATGTGGGATGGGGTTCAGGGAAGACAAGTGGATATTAAGATAGTAAATAAAAAGATCACTGCGACTAGGAGTGTTCAGAGGGTCATGTAATGCAGTACAATCAAGGAAAGGAGAGGAACCTCTTTAGAACAGGATTTCTCAACCTTAGCACTACAAATACTTCTCTGTTGTACTGGGCTGTCCTGTGCACCATTGTCTAGTAAAGCTTTCTCAGTCTCTATCCACTGCCCTCCTCCAGTCGAGATAACTAAATATGTATCTGCACATTGCCAGATGTCTCCTGCAGAATAAAATTGTCCCTAGTTGAGATCTACTGGTTCAGATGTGTGGATATTAAAAAAGAACCAGTTGGACTTGGATGTGTAGAGAAGTCAGGAAAGAGTCATCAAGGTTAACACAGAAACTCAACAGGTTTGACCTGGGACAGGTTAACTTTGAGATTCGTGGGACATCCTAATGAAGAGTCAAGAGATAGTTAGACGGATGGGTTTGTGTTCTGAGGACAGTTCTCAGTTGGAGAGGCAGACATAGATAGAAAGCAGTAACATGAATGGATGAGATCACTCAGGCAGACTCACGGAGTGAGCAGAGGTCCAGGCAGGAACTCTACAGACAGCCTAGAGTTCAGGGTGGGAGAGAATTATTTAAATTACAATTTAATGCTCGGTAATAAAAGGGAAGATAAAAAAGTACATATCACTATGCCCTTTTAAATCAGTAATGAAGACCTTTGGTGTCTCTATGACCCAGTAAGAGCTAAAATTTCTATACAAAATCATGGGTGTTAGAAATCTGAAAAATTTGCTTAAGATGGTTACTTTCCACAGTGGCAGAGTCTTAAATTAAATGCCGTATTTGCTGAATTTATTTGCAAATAAACAAAGCCTTTGAGAGCCTCACAGTCCTACTATGGTGTCTGAAGACCTAGGCATGCAAGTCTGAATTGAGAAATCCACCATATGTTGGCAACATTGCTTCACTACCTTCTCGACAATGTCAAAAACAGTACTACCACTGAAGCCTCAAGGGAAATACTGGAAATTTACACATATATGTATTCTTTAGCCTTTGATAAGCATCTACTGTGATAATTCTTGAAAAAAATAAAATATGAAGCAACAGACAAAATGAGCTTACAGGATAGAAAGCAAATCCAATAACAGGAAACAGTATCATTTTTGGCAGGAAAGTCAGGGGAAGTCAGAAGATAATTTCCTACAAGTGTCATGATTTCCATAGAGTCACAAAGCTAATTGCCTGTATGCCAATTATGGTGAGAGGCCTTAGACTAGGGAAATAGCTATCTGTCACAAAGGAACTTGGTATTGAACAGAAGGCCAGATGCTTTGGGTAAATAAGTGATTACCTGACATAAGTTTGATACCCTTGGGAGAACCCAACTCTCCGGGCCAACCATGTACCACGAGAGGTCCACTCCCAAATAACGTAGGTGCCTTCCAACCAGACCAGCACTCCCACTCACAAATGCTATTCCACACACTGGTTCTGTGTTAAAGGGAGAGAACTGAATAAAGCTCTTGAAATAATTTCCCCATCTGACCCATCTGTCAGAGAGAATACTGACCATTATTCTCTGCAACGCAGGACCTTGTGCACGCCCAATTTCTGTAGGGAACTCTGGACTGCCTTCCTGATTCCAGCCTGGCAACCTTTTCTCCCCCTCCCTTAGCCAACATTAGAAGAGAAGTTAACAAATGGATCTAATTACCACAGTGGTTTGAGGCTTCTCAGCTTTTTTTTTCCCTTCCAGCTGTAAAGATGTCCTCAGACTGAGCTTCACATTCAAAACTGCTGTCAAACTCTCCCTTTAATGGGCACTTAAATTTAATGTCAAGCTGATGCCTGTGGAAGACCTTGATTAAATTTGCAAACAGTAGACTCTAACCGAACCAGAACTTTAAGAGTTGTCTCATTTCGCCTTTCAAGCTTAAATCCCAGAAGTTTTCTTTTCTTCTTTGCAAAGAATTACAGAAGTTTGCTCGCAAAGATCCTGAGTATCAGAAAGACAGCAAAGTGTAACAAGCAAAACACCCTGTATGCTTTTAGAGAAAGAAGAAATCCCTCAGCTTATTAAAATTCTATGTGAATTAAAGATCTTTCCCATTGCTTTATTCCATTCCCCGCTCATTCAAAATCTATAACTATTTACTTTAATGACTCTATTGTATTATAAGCAGTCCTGAAAAGTTTACTTAAAACCTTCCTAGTGTTCTTTAACGCATATAGCAATTAAGAATTTTGTACTGTATGGGTAGAGTGGAAAACATCACTGAGAAGCCTAAAACAAGTATGACAGAATCTCCACTAACAATGTCATTGCTTCAACCAGCTACAAATGTCCAACCTCACTTCTTTCTTCTGCTGTTTCTTCTTTTGTCTTTGATAATCACACAGCCTCTCTTCCTCGAAGAGGAATAAAAAACTAAAAGTTAAAAGCCCTGGAAAACTCACATTCTTTTTTCACTGGCTACTGTTTTGAAAAGAGGCTGTTGGCTTTTGATTTTTCTTTCGGGTTCTTCCTACATCATCCAATTCAAACAAGTCCTCCTCTCAAAGAAAGCAAATCAAAATTGTCAAGACCTGTGAAGCATGAAACATAAATTGCTTTTTCTAACTCCAAAAAGCACCAAGGAAGCATTAATTTCTATCTCCTCTTATAAACCTCTACGCCCTATCCTCTAATCTATAGACTTCACAATGTTTATATATTCTTCTGTATAATACATGACAGGAGATCAAACCTTATTATGAACGAATTGAACCTGAATACAACAAACATTTAAGCCAGTGTTATTTTGGAGTTCGACTCGACACTTATAAAACATTCAAGCAGGATGACACAAATTCTTGGGGCTGTCAGTATAAAATAAATAGTCCACGAAGGCACATCTACCATGCTGTTAATAGCTCTGTCCTTTTAGCTGGTGGAGCACAGGCTTCATAAAAGGAGAACATGAGGCAGTAGAAACAGACAGCTTTGCAAAATGTTGCCAGATATGAAACATCTTGTCCTGAGATTTCTCGCTGAACTACGGCAGAGAGTGTACTTCTAATATTTCCCTTCTTTTAATACAATTGAGACCTGCATTTCTATACTTGGCTTTCTAAAGCTAATTTAATTCTGTGGTTAAAACAGCTCCATACAGCACTTGTTCTTAATTTTTTTTTTTTTTTAAGGTAAAGGACTTGCGGTTTGCAGTTCATGGATAAAGAGGTAGGCAATCGGGGCGGTGCCTGTGGCTCAAAGGAGTAGGGCGCCGGCCCCATATGCCGGAGGTGGCAGGTTCAAACCCAGCCCTGGCCAAAAACTGCAAATAAATAAATAACAAAAGTGGTAGGCAACCACCAGATTCCTGTTGAGAACTACAAACAATGATGGGAGCAGCAGATGGTTTTGGAAGGGAGAGATTTACAGGGGTAATTTGTAGTGGAATAGTGGAATAATATTATTTTCCAAAATAAGTGATAATAATTCACCCAGACAACTAAAAGTTCAGATGGTATCTCATTTAATTATGTTACTAAATATTCCAAGAAATCTTTGACTCAGAAGCCTAAAATAAAGAACTGATTAGCTGACACTTTTTAGGTTCTGATGATCTGATCCTGTATAAATCCTTTCATATTGATGCAGTTTATCCAGTTTTCTAAATACAATGTCCTCTCATCAATTTTGTCATGCATGTGATTCAAAAGGATAAGGGGAAAGCCCCTCTCTTTATCAGGAAAAGAGGAAAGGAATAGACTAATATTTTCCACATAGTCCAAGGTAACAGGTGGGAAGAGTTACCTTTCAGACTGTGTCTCCTGGGACCCCCAAAACTCTGGGTGAGTAGAGAGCTTGGTGATGAAATCAGAGAAGGCATCCACAGTGCCACTCCTGCAAGGCATAAAGTGCCAGGGAGCATCCACCCCATCTGACCTCCTCGCGAAAGGCAGGCAAAGAGAGCACAGGGCACTGATCTCCTATGTCTATAATTACAACATTTACTGAATTCTGATGAATTCTGTCGCTAGCACTTAAAAGAGGGCATACTCTGAATCTCCGAAGATTCATTACTGAAGTTAATGAATTTACCATGCCTATTTGGTCATTCCCAGCAACCATAGAAGTAATAAGACATGGAAGTTGCAGGGTGGGATTAAACACTATAAACACTGAGTACAGCCTTTGTGCTTCAGAAACTGTCTATTCTTCATGAACCTGCCCCTAGAATGAATGAAAAATGGCAGCAGATAAAAAGTTCCATTATTTTACATTAAAAAACACTCCTGTAATATAACTGGCCTTCCCTACTCTGTTTAATTCCTAAATCACAATTCATTTCAGTAGAGTTTGCTGCTACTCAAAGGGCCCAAAGTTGATGGTGAAGAGTAACAAAAAAATAGGTCAGCTAGACAACATCAAAAAAGGAAAGTTTAAAATCTCCAGGGGTGATTAGCAGTGTGCTGAATGTTCCAAAGTGCCTCTTAAAAAAAAGGTAAGATTTAATCTTAAGACACAGTTAGAGTCTCTCAATTACACACTCAGTGATACACATTTTCACACAGTGATATACATTTTAATATTTATTAACGAAAAAGGTCAAATGATTTGTGTCAAACTGGAAAAGTGATAAGGTTTAAAATAAAAGTAGTTTTTAGCCGTATTTGTGGACTTTCATCAGTTCAGAAAGATGTTTTTATCTTCTAGAACAGAATTTAAATGACACTACTCAAGTGACAGATTTTCATAGAAACTCTTCTTCCTCCCTTTTGTCAAAGCAAAACATAGTGGGGGGGGGTCTGTGTTTTTACCTGCAAGTGTGCCGTCTTAAGGAGTGTGTATACATGTTAACGGACTGGGCTGGGATGAAGGGAAAAGATAAAGTTAAAAGAGAAAAAGGCAAAATGTTAGAAAGAAGAAATGAAAGCTACAGAGGAAAGGGGTTACTAAATTGCCCAAGAATTATTCACTAAAGTAATCTTCCAGTCCCTCCATATCCACATCCATTTCCAGGGAGGAATTTAAAGAGGCCAGAGCAGATGATGCGTCCTTGGTTTTCTGGATGCTTGGCTTTTGTTGAAGAGTTTCCGGTTGGGCAGCTTCCTTCTTGATGTCTTTGCCTCCATTTAGAATACGTTGACTCTCACAAAAGAACTGATTAGGATGATTCAAAGAAAAGCCACAATCATCCACCTGTACAAAGAAGCAAATTTGGATCTCATTAACACACAGCAAAGCTGTATATGCAGGATTTTCACAATCCGTCCCAGTCCTCACTTAAAACTCACTTAATACCTGAAACATGGCTCCTAGCTGTTCTGGTCTGTAATACTCAATCCACTACTTGCACTGTTTCATTCAAAGGAGCTTCAACTAGTACCTGGACATTAATGACTCTTCATCTATCTTTTCAGCGGAAACCTCCACACTTAGTTCCAGTTCTCATGTGGCTCTAGTTCCGTATCAGGGCCCACTCAACATCCAGGATGCCTGAAAGGCCAACGTGAAAATTATCCTTTCCGCCTCTCCTGCCCTCTCCGAGACTGGTATCACCATCCACTTTTGGGGCATACTGGACACCTCTCTCACCTCCACAGAACCCCAACTCCCATCCACACCATGCCTTCAATTCTGGCAATATCCAAACTATTACCAATTCTGGCTGGTGATTACCACAAAATAAAAATTGGAAAATAATGGGTTTGGGAAACAAAAGCAGGTGTGGGCCACATCATGTGTCAGTAATGCCCAGGTTAAGGACCTCTGTGATCACTACTGTACCTAGCATACTGGAGGCCAATAAATATATTTAGTTTTTTCTATTATTAGTAGAGACAGGCGTCTCATTCTTGCTCAGGCTTATCTTGAACTCCTGCACTCAAGCAATCCATCTGTCTCAGCCTCCCAAAGTGCTAGGATTACATGCATGAGCCACCATGCCCAGCCTGGGGAAAAGAAAAAATCAATCTCATTGATCACTTTGATACTCATTCCTGATATCATTTGTATTTTAGAGCTTATTTGTAGTCTAGCACATGTAATCTCATATATTATAAAATAAACTCTGAAAAAGCAAACTAATTGAATACAATTTCTTCATTCTAATCTTAGGCTTTCATTGATCATTCCTTTTATAGAAATTTTGTTTTTTTAAATTTTCACTTAATACGAACATGCTTCAGTTTGTTGTATTATGCTATTTCTTTTCTCAAATACTACTACAAAACTTTTTTTTTTTTTTTTTTTTTTTTGAGACAAGAGTCTTAAGCTGTTGCCCTCAGTAGAGTACCATGGCATCACAGCTCATAGCAACCTCAAACTCTTAAGCGATTCTCTTGGGCTTAAGCGATTCTCTTGCTTCAGCCTCCCAAATAACTGGGCCTACAGGCACCTGCCACAACGCCCGGCTATTTTTGTTGTTGTTGTTGCAGTTGTCATTGTTGTTTTAGCTGGCCCGGGCCAGGTTCGAACCTGCCAGCCTCAGGTGTATGTGGCCCGTACCCCTCCCGACTGAGCTATGGGCACCACCTACAAAACTTCTGAGTACCATTTAAAATTACGCTAATCTCCCTTTATCTGAGGATTTGCTTTCTGTGGTTTCAAACCTCTGCCTTCCACACATGGAGCTGACAATAAAAATATCATTTTGCTTAAGTTACTTACTTTGTTGTGGCTTTCTGGGTGGTATTTTCAACTTTATATATTTTTAGAAACTAAGAAACCACCACACTTTTTTGTTCATCTGCTTTATATTTACCAATCTTTTTACATCTTACTTTTTGTACAGAAGTGATCTGTACACCACAGGTACCTTAAAGGATTTGGTAAGTTGGGCCCAGAAATAGCCAGTGGATAGCCCGGTTACAAGCTAGTAGTTTTTCAGAATCTAACAATGCATTTGTCTAACTCAAGAAATTTCTAGCCCAGTAAGTCATGCACTTAAAAACTTATACAAAGAAAGGAGAAGTGACAAGGGTCACAGATAAAGGCCTATTAGACTCCACAGTAGAGAGAAATTCCAGCTGGGAGGATGAAGGAAGGCTTTGTAAGGGAAGTGCTATTGAGTTGGGTCTGGAAAGCTGGAGAGAGTGAAAAGCTGGGACACCGAGGGAAAGGGCAGTGAAGACAGCAGGACCACGTGAGCAAGGCAAAAAGGAATTGTCCCAGGAAAGCACATGGTTCACACAGCCTGCTGTGAAAGGCTCAAGAAAGGGAATGACAGGGAGTGAGGATGGAAAGGCAGGCGGGGACCAGGCCTCTGAGAGCCTTGAAAACCAGGGTAAGTAGCCTGGACCGAATTCTCTAGGCAGTAGGGATTCACTAAACACCCTTAAGAAGGGAGGTGGTGTGATTAGGGTGATGCATACAGAATCTTCTGGTGGATAAAAATGAACTGGCAGAGGGGAAAAGGAATTGCTGTTATGGTCCAGAATGATCCCTCCTGATGGGTGGACCAATAAGCAGAAATGAGATCTTCTCTGGTGATTTTACAGGGTTCCCTGATTCTCTTTAGTAAGTATGGTGGGCCAATAGTTTTATACATAGTAACTTCAGTGTATAACTGATTTTAAGAGATACAGATCACTAAGAACAAATGCTTCTCTTTTTTAAAACTTGGTTGCTTAATTTCAAAATGTTTCCTGAATGTTTTAGAATACATCTATAATTTTTATTAACAATGGAGTCATTTGGCTGGGCACCAGTAGCTAAGTGGTTAGGGGGCCAGCCACATGCACCGGAGCTGGTGGGTTTGAACCCAGCCCGGGCTTGCTAAACAAACAAAGAAAATAGCCGGGCGTTATGGTGGATTCCTGTAGTTCCAGCTACTTGGGAGGCTGAGAGAGGAGAATCGCTTGAACCCAAGAGTTTGAGGTTACTGTGAGCTATGATGCCACAGCACTCTACCAAGGGCAACAAAGTGAGACTGTCTCAAAGAAAAAAAAAATGGAGTCATTTGTGAACATCTTTTTTGTGTAGTAGAACCTCTGTAATCTGACCACCCAAGGAACTATAACAAACTAGTCAACATATGGAGATGGTCAACAGAAGGAACGAGGCCTATGGTACTGACATATACGTATGGTGCATGACCAGCCTATGAAAATTAGGTCAATTTAAGGAGGTGATCAGCTATGGAGGCTCCATTGCATTTAATTTTCAACCAATTCATTAAAAACTGGGGGATCCAATACAAACTTTGCAGGTTGTGAAGTGTTTCACAAAAAGTAAATTTATTCCCTAACACATTTCAGTCAGAAGGCTTTATATTTTATAAATAGAAAAAAAATAGAGATTAGAAGGCCCTTGAGATCTATTAAATTGAGCCTCCTCCTCCATGCGGTTTAAGAAACTGGGGCCTAAAGAGAATACATGGTTTACTCAATGTCCTAGAACTAGTAACTGATTTTGTCTCAATTAAAATTTAAACCTTTATACTAGATTATTTAGTTGTTCTGACAACTGTTTTAAGAGGTTTTATGCAAAGCCAAATAAACTGACAATATCTCCATTAGAATTATTTCTAGAGCTAAACTTGGCGGTAAAGATTATAAAAAAAATATAGTCGTATTATTTCATGCAAAAAGAATCTAATACCTTGGTGCTGTGTTAACACACTGGGGCACTGGGGATTTTCTACACCTTGCTTCAAGTTGTTAACATTTTCAATACCTCTATCACAGAAGACAACTCTGACTTATTAGACTTCCGTGTGGACAAAATGAAATATGGTAATGTTTTTAAGCCTCAGTTTCCTCTACGATATGGAGACTAATAGTGCTCTATCATGGGGTTGCTATAGGAAAGCCAAAGAAATAAGAATGTTAACAGAAAGAGATGGTGATTCTATGACATCTAAATTAAATGTTGTAGAAAGACTCAAGAAAGATAAGCCACTTTAAAAAAAAGTTGAATTCCCACAAGAACAGGAGAAAAGATCACATTGCTTCGTATATACTACTAAGTTCGTTTTCCACTTTAAAGAAACCCAGGCTGGAAACTGCTAATGGTGTATCATGGGTATGGTTTGTGAAAGAAAGATGAGCTAGGATTCCAATCACTAAGCTATACCAAAAGACCTTGCCTTTACATCAAAAGATTAGCAAACGAATGACATTCAAATGCCTTTACTCGAAAACATAATACTTAAGGAACATACGTATTTTTTATGAATGCTCATTTTAGTTAATACGCTTTTATTAACTAACTAAAACAAGCTAAGGGCTTTGAAATGAGGGCTTGTACCGTGGTTCTGTGTGATGTTGTTTCTCAACCTTCCCTCTTAGGCCTGCAGCTACCCTTCTTAACTACTTTGTGAAACTCATTGTGATCACTGTGATCTTTTAAGTTGCTGGACAGAAAGATGAAATTATGAACAGTTTCCTTCTTTCAACTAAATTGAGTTGTCTTTAAGGATGGGTTCTTTGTCTTTTGAGTTTCTTTCACTGATAGTTTTGAAGAAAGTGTATCTAGTAGTCATTAAATTCCTTTTTATCTTGCTCAAGGAAAAAAAACTCAGGATTTTTTTGGAGAAAAGAGAACATAAACTAAACAGAACAAAAACAGACCTTTAAAACCAAATTAGGAAAAAGACAAAGTGAGGTTTCTACATCTATATCTACCATTTCACTGATTCCTGCTCAAGAGACAGCAGCTGTTTCTCGGAGTCCCATTTGGAAAGTTGAGTATTTTCATGACTTTTATCTACTGTGAGTCTGCTTCTTTCTGTGCGCCTTTCCTTGTGTGGTTGCTGTTAGTGATGGCTTTCTTCATGGCTGATGATTTTAGATTATGTTTCATACATTTTGTTAGGTATTAGGAAAGGCAAATTCTGTGATGCATTTTTATTCTGAGATATTAGCCTGAAAGAACCAAAATACTGTGAAGAGTCTGAAACGGGATTAGGGCAGCTGGAGTCCAGGGGAAGGGTGGTGGCCGGAGGCCTTACCAGGCTGTAGTATAAATTTTAGATTTCATCTTGAGAGAAATAGGAAGCCATTTAAGGTTTTTAAAAAGAAGGTTATTGAAATGATCAGATTCCTCTATTTTGAAGGTCACTCTAGCAGCTGTGTGGAGGAAAGGCCTGGAATGGGACATGTGTGGATGCTGGGAACTGAGTTAGGAAGCTACTGCAGGGACCCAAGTGAGAGGAGGTGGCTGCCAGCCCAGCATTCTAACTGATACCCACAATGGTGACCCTGAGTTGTTGTAAAAAGGCCTAACTGTATTTCATATAGCCCGTTTAAGATACATGAAAATGTGTGCTAGGTTTTAACAAGATTTCTGTAAAAACTTATAAATTGGGGGAAAATTATGCTCAGCTATTTAAAAAATAAGTACCCACAATTATTACTCTGTGGTCAAAGAGGTTTATTTCTGACAACATTATTTTCAATTAAAATTCAGAGATTAGCCTACACAAGGATTAGGGTCTTCATTTATACACAAAGCATGGAGAAAGTAAAGAATATAATACAGTATAAAATTATTTTAGATACTGATCCCTAAAAATACTGAGGAAAACAGGTTTTCAGCAGGCCAGCTTTTGACACATACTAAATGAATCTCTCTCAGACATTTGCTTGGGATCAGCACATTTTGCACACAATGACCTTCACACAAACATGGGTCTCATATTTCTGCCACTGCAAATGTAGACTTTGAAGGAATGAAAGCAATATTGTTTTACCTATGGGATATTTGGGTTTTAATCAAGAGGTTTTGCAATGACAGCTTATAATGAGGCAGCTGGTATTACCAAAACAGCCATATGGAACTATCATAGAGCTGCTGCAAATGGTACCAATTAACTGGTTCATTTTCAAAACTTGCATTTAAGTGGGTTTGATCACAGAGGCCTCAGGAACATAAACATAAGGTTTTATTTGGGAAGGGGGCGCAGGAAGGCAGAAACCTGACAAAAATAGATTCCATTTTTAAATTAGAAAAAATAATAAATGAAGGAAGATACCTTCAAAAAACCTATAACGAGACAGCTATTGAATACAAACAGCTTTTTACTTCATTGATTTATAGGTACTTTAAGATAGATTCTTTCTGTGAGAGGATTGAGATAGGCTTTTTCAATATCTTCATTAATCCAAGGCAAATTTAAAAAATTAACCATACTAGCAACATGCTTAAGGAAATAATCAACAGGAGACATTACACAAGCAGATTAGAGAAGAAAAAAACTCCTTTTTAGTGATGATGTCACAAACTCAATGTTTAATTCTAATTTTTATCTGTTACTTTTTTGAAAGAGGTTAGATCACAGACCTCAATTTGTGAAAGCTCTGAAGCCTCTTAGCTCAAAGGGCTCCAAATAATTAAGAACATATAAGAAATTAAAACTCCCAAGCTGAGCCGGAGAATTAAGGAATACAGCCTCTGAGGGGTGAGTCCCATGGAACAGATGCTGAAAATGCCAAAATGTGCACCTTGACTGGGGAGGTTCCCGTGAGAGTTCACTGTGGCTTACTATTTCCTTCATGTTTAGTCCTTTAAATTTGCAAACGCAAGCTATGTTTTAAAAAGAGCAATAGTTCTTAAAGTTAGGAATAGAAGAGAACTAGACCCACAACAGACCGGGAATCTGGGTCCAGACTGTCCATTAACTAGCTTGAAACAGACAGGCCTCTGTTTTAATGATGAAGGTTGGATCAGATGACATGGATCTAAAGTCCCTCCATGTTTATTATTCTATGACTCTAAACAGGAGGAATCTAAACAATCATCAGTACAAATCCACTATCAAATACCAAAGAACAAAAGCTTTCAGATGAGTTAGACCACTTGGGTTCAAATCCAAGTTCCATCCCCTCTTAGCAATACGACCTTACACATATCGATAGCTCAGCTTCTCTAAGTTCTAGTCATCACACAGAGACACGCAGAGCACCTTGCTGTAGTGTGCAGTAAAAGAGCTAATACGTTCAAAGAAGTGAATGCTGTGCCTAGCATGTGCTCAGGGTTTTATTGATAATGGTATGTTTTGCTATTATTACTTTAATATTATTGATATATCATAGAATATATTTTTCCTGTGCAATATTTTATCAAGACATTTTGCAGTTATATAACCAGAATAAAAAAATTATTTTGTGACAACTAAGTAGAAACATAAAAATTGTAAAACTTAACATAGTAACTGATGATGACTTCAATACGTGCAACATCTTTTTTTGGAGGGTCATAGATCCCTGATAAATACCACAAATGCTAGAAAAGCGCACGTAGGCCCTCAGAGACAAAATGTTTCAAAAGGTGCCTGTACCCCACTCCCTTTTTGGCTGTCTGCCCCAGGTTAGGATTCTAAGCTCAAGAATCAGAATTAGCAGCAGCAAATTGGGGGCCAATGGCTGAATCTGACCTGCAGACGTGTTCTGTTGGCCTGCATAAGGCCTTAAAACTTTCAATGGGAATGCCTTTAACACAGTAAACTTTTTTTTTTTATGAGACAGAGACTCATTCTGTCCCCCTTGGTAGAGTGCCATCATGTCATAGCTCATAGCAACCTCAAACTTCTGGGCTCAAGCCATCTTCTTGCCTCAGCCTCCCAAGTAGCTGGTACTATAGGCCTGTGCCATTACGCTTGGTTAATTTTTCTATTTTTTGTAGATACGGGGTCCCATTATTACTCACACTGGTCTCAAACTCCTGAGCTCAAGCAATCCACCTGCCGTGGCCTCCCAGTGTGCTAAGATTACAGGTATGAGCCACTGTGCCCAACCTAACAGCACAAATTCTCCAATGTGCCATAGTTGCACCTTACCATCTGACAGTAAGCTCAGCCAGCTTCACATTTTTGTATTATTTGTCTGCTGTCTATAGCCCTCAGAGTTTGTAACCCTTGCTTTATGCATTTTAGAACCTACTCTGAGATAGACTGGGCCAGTTAGCACTCACTCTAATAACCTAGCAGACCTAGGAGGCTGGCAAGATAAAAGTCAAATACATTTCCCTGACTCCCTCCACATGCAATTTAGGTTCAGCCAGGCAGATAAAATATGAGACTTGGAAAGTAGATTAGAACATGAGGAGGGTAGCCACAAGCAGAGGGTTCAGAGTTTTTGAATGGAAGGCAACAAAAATCCTTTGGTTCTTCTGCTTAGCTGTGGCAAAGGTTCTAGATTTAGTCCAAGGTTTGGCACATTAAGGCCTATGGTCAAATTTCGCCTCTACCGATTTTTATAAATAATCTTCTACTGGGTCAGGGTCATGCCTATTCATTAACATCTTTTCTGTGGCTGCTTTTTCACTATAATGGCAAAATTGGATACTGTGCCAGAGACCATATGGACCACAAAGCCTAAATTTTTACACTCTGGCTCTTTATAGAAAAAGTGGACTGAGCCTTGGTCTCATCCCAGATACGGAGTGGTGGTTGGCAGCTACAGTAAAGTGAGATTTTCCCCATGACGTAGCTGCTTCTACTTCTTCTTCAGTATCCACACTCAGTTCTCCGGCCCTCCTATAACTTTTACAAGGTATTTAAAACTGTGTAATAAATCCCTTTCTGCTGAAAATAGCTAGAATGATTTCCACTGCTGCAACTGAAACCCTCGGTAGATAGTAACAGAAGACAAAGAACTAGGCTGCAAAGTAAAAAAAGTTTACTTACGTTATGTGTCATCTCGAAGTATTTCTGACAGGCTACCTGGTAATGTGAACCCTTTACTAAGTCCAAAATCTGAAATAAATGAGGAAAAAGAGAAAAGTGAGAAATCAAGTTTCTTCCAAGCCACTATAGCTCACCGTGGTTGGCCTTTTCGTAATCCTCATTCCAGACAGGAAATGCAATAAATCATGCTGCTTGGTGTGCTGGCCAGACATGGGATAATTCTGACATTATACAGTAGCAGTTGAGGTCAGCATGAAACCCCAGATGACAAGAGATAGCAAATGATCTTTCTGACCTACCAACCGTGCATTTTAATAACTCTGCCTCGACAACAAGATGAAAATAGATCCTGGTATTATGACTTGGACAGTGGTTGTCAGAACATCTTATTGCAACATCTCTCCCAAAACTGTAGATATAAATCCAGCCATCTAATGGTTGGTACATGAAGCAATCAAGTACACAATTTAGATTTTTATTTTCCACATTACTAGTTTATACAGATACACCATAAAATGCTGCTGTGTACCCATCAGGAAAATTTAATGTAAACCCTTTGGATGAGTATCTGTGAAGAGGGAATGCTTTTGCCTTCAATCAGATTTGTCCTTTTTGAAATGAAGTTATTTCTGGTAAAGCTCAGCAGAATATAAGAGTGAATAGTCTATTCTGAACCTATTAGAACATCATCCTATCTTTTGTAAATACAATTTGCTTTCCAATTCTACTTCATATAATCTCTTTAGAGCGGTGCAAACTCCCGTCCTTATCAGCAGAGTGCAATGCCAGTTGAAATTTGTAAAGTTTCACCTTCCCATATCCCCAAATATTATAAATAAAAAATATATTTGGCCTATTTATCAAACACAGGAAAAGGCTGGAATTAAGAGATAACCTTAAATGAAGGGAAACATAATTCTGGAGAAATGTTAATTTCTACCCTTTTTCAAAAGGCTGACCTTCCTGTCATAAAAAGAAATGAATGCAAGTCTCAAATTCCTGCCATCCTCATTATTGAATATAGCTTTGCATCCTTTGACAGATACACAAAAAGATTACAGGTGAAGAATGGGCATCAAACAATACTGACAAGAATGTGCTTAAAAGATTATTCTTCTCTGATTGTCTGACAGATTACATTTCTGATTTGTTGTCACCTTTTATTAAACCTTATGAAAGACCTATTAAATGCCAACCACTCACAGAATCCATTTGATCTGTCTACTTTTCTTTGATTTTTACAGCAAAAAATAAAAAATATATCAATTTAAAGTTAATAACACACTTAAAAATGAAGAAAGTATCAAGTTTTCCAAGTAATGCTAACACTCTGAGCTCATATTCTCTCATGCTTTACACACAGATTTTTAAGTTGTATTGAAATAAACTTGCAAACAATTACTGGCAAATATCAATAATACCAACATATTTTTTTTTTGACAGTAGTCTTTCCATGTATTTATTTTACCAGCTACCAATCATTACACTACTACAAAGAAAAATAGAGAATGTACCAGAGGCCTTAGGAAGAAGAGGTGTGTCCCTGAGAAGAGAGTGGAGGGTGGTTGCAATAATAGTTTTGTACCACATGGAAATTTTTCAAACTGCCAAAGAATTTTTCAAGAGAAGTGAGTCAAAAGTCAGATCCCCAAACTAGCGGATATTGCAGTAAATTCAAGAGTTTCTTTAAGCTATGCCTGCTGACATTCAATAGCAACATCTTCCCAAAGTTAGGCTTAAAACAATGTCATTGTTAGGCCATCCCAAGTGTAATTTAAAAGTGAATAGTACTAGAAACTGATGACGCAGCACCTGCACAATTTATCATTTCCCCTGGTGAGGTCAGCAGACATCTGTAACACACTTTCCCTTGAGTAGCTCACACATGCGGGGTGAGGGTTTCTGTTCTGAACCGTAGAAAGGAAAATTACCATTTGTCTTTATAGACCGTCTCACACTCGTTGGGGGGCGCCTATAAAGCCTCAGTGTCAGGCACCATGATGATACTACATTCTACGAGTGGGAGTCGAACGAGGCCTCTCCTGATGCCGCCCAGTCTCAGGAACACTGGTTGTGAAAACTTCAACGCTCCATCTGCCTTGTACATTTTAATTTTCTCCTGTAGTCCATGCCGAGGCCCGTGTGTAGAGGACCACAGTTGGACAGTGAGTATTCCAGATGACAAAGCTGATATTTCAGTCTATTTCTTCATGTGATAGCCCAAGTATTTTTTCCTAGAGGAGGAAAAAGAAAAAAAAAAAAAGAAATAGATTCTTAAAATTCCAAGTTTGATTCACTGCTGAAGTGAAAACATATGCCTGTTAACTCTGCTCTTATCCCAGGCATGCCCTGAGGCTCGGGAGACTGTGTTGGGGTGGGGAGGGTTTGGCGAGGTGGCTGGCATCCTTAACATGCCCGCAAGGAAAACCTCAGCCAAGGTCTTATTACATAAGGGTTAACACGCTGGATCTTTTCTTGAAGATAGGAAGGAAAGTCTGTATTTAAAATGCAAAAAAATAATAGGGACTGAAAGGTCGATGACTATAGAGGTTGCAAACTTCCCCTTTCAGAGTGCAGAATGGCAGGGTAACTATGTGAACTGTGCTCACGGGGAGGAGAAAGTGCCCAGGAGTAAATGGGAATCTCACAGGAGCTTGTTTAGCATGTGTTGTAGATGGAGTTGCTATTTATTCATCTGATTGATTCACTTGCTGTTCTACAAATATTGGTTGGAAGTAATGGGAGCTATAGGAGATTAAAGGGGGCGTAAAATACATCCTCACCTTCACAGGGTTTAGTTGGGAAGATGAGATGTACTCATATGAAATATGGAATCCTAAGATAGTTAGGAACTGTGAGCTTCTGAAAAGGGTGCAGGGGAATAGTTTTCCCTCCGCCCACACCACTGCAAGGACATGACATAGAGCCACAAAAATACTTATGGCCATGGGAAGTCTCCCGTCCACATGTTCTTCTTCACCAGTTCAGGGACTCTGAGCACAGATCCCTTCTCCAAATCTCCTTCACACTTCCATAGCTCCCATCAGCTCTTATTTGCTTGTCAATTTCTTTTATTAACATCTATTTTTTCTTTCTTTCTTTCTTTCTTATTTTTTTTTTTTTTTGAGACAGAGCCTCAAGCTGTCGCCCTGGGTAGAGTGCTGTGGCATCACAGCTCACAGCAACCTCCAATTCCTGCGCTCAAGCGAGTCTCCTGCCTCCGCCTCCCGAGTAGCTGGGATTACAGGCGCCCGCCACAACGCCTGGCCATTTTTTGGTTGCAGCCGTCATTGTTGTTTGGCAGACCTGGGCTGGATTCGAACCCACCAGCTCAGGTGTACGTGGCTGGCGCCTCAGCCCATTGAGCCACAGGCACCAAGCCGACATCTTCTATTTTTTCAACACTTTTCTGTCACTTTGGAAAAATCAGTCCTTTCTCTCACACTCTTTCTTCTTTCTTCTTCTGATTTCCACTTACATGCTCTAACTCAAACCTAACTATGGCCCAGAGTTAAGATTAAAGTTTATGATAACCTGGATAAACAAATTTTAAATTGAAACTACAGATGACAAAGAATAAGCCTTATATTTCTGAAGCCTTAGAGAATCCACTTTATTTATATTGAAGAATTCATCTATTTTCTGTAATTGAAACTATTTTTCTCTCACTCAACAGCAGCCAAATTAAATAAATAAATGCTTGCATTCATTTTGCTTTTCTATTTTAATTTGTTCACTAGAACTAGAATCACTGTTTCTATAATAGATTTGTCAGAATATAAAAATACCATAAAATTCAGCTACTCGGGAGGCTGAGGCAAGAGAATCATCTAAGCCCAGGAGTTGGAGGTTGCTGTGAATTATGATGCCACAGCACTCTACTGAGGGCAATAAAGTAAGACTTTGTCTCTTAAAAAAAAAAAAACCCATAAAATTCACCCTGATAAAGTGCATAATTCAGTGGTTTTTAATATAGTCACAGAGTTGTGTGATTCACCTCTGATTTTAGACTATTACCATCATCATTCCTAAAAGAAACTTGATATCCATTAGCAATTGTTGCTGTTCCCTCACCCCTAGGAAACCACCAATCTACATAAAGTTTTTATGAATTTGCATTCTGGACATTTCATTTCATATAAAGGGAACCATATAGTATGTGGCCTTTTTATCTGACTTCTTTCACCTAGCACAATTTTTCTTTTTCTTTCTTTTTTTTTTTTGGAGACAGGGTCCTGCTCTGTTGCCCAGACTAGAATGCAGTGGTACAATCATAGTTCACTGCAACCTCAAACTCCTGAGCTCAAGAGATTCTCTTGCCTCAGTCTCCGAAATAGCTGGGACCACAGTGTGTCCCACCATGCCCAGCAAATATTTTAATTTTTTATAGAGATGGCCTCTTGCCATGTGCTCAGGCTGGTCTTCAACTCCTGGCCTCAAGCCATCCTCTCACCTCAGCCTCCCATAGTACTAGGATTATAGGCATGAACCACCATGCCCAGCATAATGGTTTTAAAGTTCATCCATGTATCAGTAGTATACTTCTTTTTTCTTTTCTTTCTTTCTTTTTTTTTTTTTTTAAGAGACAGAGTCTCACTTTGTCACCCTTGTTAGAGTTCCGTGGCGTCATAGCTCACAGTAAACTCCAGCTCTTGGGCTTAGGCAATTCTCTTGTCTCAGCCTCCCGAGTAGTTAGGACTATAGGCGCCTGCCACATGCCCAGCTGGCTATTTTTTGTTGCAGTTTAGCTGGGCTGGGTTAGAACCTGCCACCCTCGGTATATGGGGCTGGTGCCCTACTCACTAAGCCACGGCACTACCCAGTATATTTCTTTTTATAGCCAAATAATATTCCCATCATGTGGATATCCTACATTTTGTTTATCCATTTTATCATTCATCAGTTGATGTACACATTTGGAATGTTTCCACTTTGGGACCATTATAAATAACGAATGTTGCTATGAATACTCATGTACGAGTTTTTGTTTGAAAATACGTTTTCAATTTTCTTGAGTATATATCCAGGAGTGAAATTGGTAACTTTATATTTGACATTTTGGGGAGCTGCCAAATTGTTTTCCAAAGGGGATGTACCATTTTGCAATTAAACCAGCCTTATTATGAGGGTTCCAATTCTCTCTATCCCCACCAACACCAACATTTGCCTTTTTTATTTTAGCCATCCCAGTGAGTAAAGCTCATTGTGGTTTTGATTTATATTTTCTGAAGTGAAGATATCACACAGTCATCTTTTCTTGTGTTTACTGGCCATTTATGTATCTTCTTTGGAGAAATGTCTATTCAAATTCATTGCCCATTTTAAAAATTGGCTTGTCTTTTTATTATTGAATCATAATAGTTCATTATATACTCTTATGTATATGTCATTTATTTGACGCATAAGTTTCATTTATACGTCATATGTCATTTATTTGACGTATAATTTTCAAGTATATTTTTCCCCATTCTGTGGGTTGTTTTCTTACTTTTTTTGTTTATTTTTTGTTTTTGAGACAGAATCTCACTCAGTTGCCCTGGGTAGAGTGCTGTGGCGTCACGGCTCACAGTAACCTCAAACTCTTAGGCTCAAGCAATTCTCTTGCCTCTGCCTCCTGATTAGGTGCTGGCCTCAACACCGGGGTATTTTTAGAGGTGGGGTCTTTCTCTTGCTCAAGATGGTCTGGAACTGGTGAGCTCAGCCAATCCACCCATCCGGCCTCCCAGAGTGCTAGGATTACAGGTGTGAGTGACTGTGCCCAGTCTTGTGTTTTTACTTTCTTGATGTTGTTTTTTTACTTTCTTGATGATGGCTTCCTTTGAAGCACAAAATGAAGCCTAATTTATCTATTCTTCATTTTGTGCTTTTAGCACCGACCCACTATTTTTTTATAGAACATTTGTGGTATTTCAACTACATTGATGGGTTAAATGGACTTTTTGAGAAATGGCCTGTGAACCCAGCTGAAATTTATAATTTCTCTGTTAAAATACATTAATGGCTTGGTGCCCGTAGCACAGTGGTTATGGCACTAGCCACATACACCGAGGCTGGCAAGTTTGAACCCAGCCCAGGTCAGCTAAACAACAATGGCAACTGCAACAAACAATAGCCAGAGGTTGTGGTGGGCGCCTGTAGTCCCAGCTACTCAGGAGGCTGAGGCAAGAGAATAACCTAAGCCCAGGAGTTTGAGATTGCTGTGAGCTGAGATGCCACAGCACTCTATTTAGGGTGACAGTAAGACTCTGTCTCAAAAAAAAAAAAAAAGAGAAAAATACATTAATGGAACAAATAATGTTTTAGAAATAAACGCTTGACACATGCATGTCATTGTGGGACAAACATGGACTGTTGCAGACAGAGGCTAGAGGGGTCAGAAAAGGATTTGGGGCAGACGTAGGGGGCGGGGTTCCTGGAAGGAAGAATTAGTAGAATTGAAATAACACAGGGGAACCTGTCCTCCTTTTAGAATAAGTGAAGGCATTTTGATTCTAGAATACTTAAGAGCCTTGTTTGTTCAGATTAGCCACATAGGGTTATCATAACTGGTGCACAAGAGAAAAATAGAAAAGAGCAGAAGACTTGGCAGCCTTGACGTGCTGCCCCTGAAGGCCACGGCAGGCACTTCAGTCCTGTGGGAGAGATCAGCTGCACTTTCCCTCTGACAGCCAAGAGACCATGTCTGTTTGTAAGTTCCAGAGTCACTCTAGCCATGTCTAGAGCCGACTGAAACTTTGAGTTTATATAAATGGCCACATGATAATGCTCGTGTGTGACATCTTCAACAGTGGCCCCTGGCCGTTCTAGTAGAAAGAGAGCTAAGGATAACATGGGGCAACAGCCTATCCTCCTAGGAATGCCTGGGCCTCCTGAGACTTCTAGGGTAGAGCACTTTGACCATGGCGACCTTATGTGGCCATGTGAACTGAACAGCTTTTAGGAGATCTCAGGGAATGTGGATAGAGGGGAGGGGAGGGGAGGGGAGGGGTGGAGGCTGAGCCATGGGGGAAGATATTTGTTTTGACCCATACCAGGTAATTAAAAATAGCTGAAAGTTTAATTATTTGCTTTTTAGTTTGTATACAAATATCCCCGACAAAATTGTTGATTCAAAGCAGCGATGACAAAATGTTATGGGCCCTGAATCCCCACGTGAGAAATAGCCCCAATGCCCTGTCAGTGTCCACATGTGTGGGAAACCATCTGCCCTCGTGTAACTCCCAGACTTCTGTTGCCTGCAAGAATTTGTGAAAACAGAAATTACATCTCTCTAAACATTTTCTATCTCAGCATCTCCTCATTTCCTCTTTCCATACACATACTCCATATTCCCTTTCAGAGCTCAGTAAATATTTATTAATGATGAAGACAGTCACTAAAAATATGTTCCCATCCGTCGGATGTATCTCTTCCCCCTCAAGTGTCCAACCCCATGAGAATTGACACGCAGACATATTCCCTTCACTTAAAAAAAACCTTTCCATCCCATCTTTTCTGAGTTCTAAGAAGATCTGTTTTGAAAGAGAATACACTTACCCATCCACCATGCTGCTGCACCCAGGGCGAGAAGTTCTCCTTCAGATACTTGGCTCCAAAGCCCAGCACCCTGTTCATGGGGTGGTTGTCGATAGCTGTGAGCTTGGCCATGACATCTATTGCAAGGGCAGCTTTAAAACCCTGAGCTTTGACCTCGGACTCTCCCCTGGTGTCCACAGCACTTAGGACCTGGTCTGTGACAGTCTTAAAAACAGCATAGGGCAGCCCGTCTGGGAAGCGGCTCATCAAAGCCTTGTCTCTCTTCAGCTGTGGATGAGAGGATAGGCATTTAGCAGAGCAGCTTGGCTCAGCGACGCAGACAGAGACCACTCTTTAGTTCAAACTCGGGCCACCAGAACACTGTGGAAAAACCCTGGATGCTGGTCTCAATCAAGGCACAGTGTCCTGCAGAAGCAGAGCCGGTGTGCACTGGTCTATGATCTCATTTCATTGGGTTGAATATAGGATAACGTGGACAGTCCACTCATTCAACACTCAGTGCCTGTTTCTCGATCTCCCACAGTGAGTGATTAAGACTCAGGGCCTCACTCAGGGCCTCGCAGTCTAGTGGCGGCTGCCAAGACAGCGCACTACATGCTTTGCTGGGGGTTGCGCAATGCTCGGGAGCTGAAGCTTGGACTTCACTGTTTTGGCTTAAACCTCTGCTCCTCTTCCTGCTAGCTGTGCAACTTGGGGAAATTGTTTAACCTCTCAGGTTCAGTTTTGTCAAGTCCAAAGCAGGACGCCGGTAATGCCTGCACTGTAGAATAATCGAACACTTGGCCCAGTGCTGGCCTGGTGTGTGTGGGTGCTCTGGAAATGTTACTCATTTTCTAGGACACTGTGGGAGGTTGGAGGTTGGGGAGGACACCCTGACGTGCATTTGTTAACTTTAGAAAAAATCCATTCCATTGATTCCCTTCCCATTATTCTACCCAATTGATTTTACCACCCACCCTTCCCTTGAAACTAGTATTTCTCTGCCTTGCTGCCTCTGAACTATCATACTTAAAAAAAAATCAATATTGTCTCTGCTTCATTGAGAATTCAGGGCTTATGTCAAAAAGCCATATGTCATGCTCATTTAAAGCCATCCTTACAATGTCTGTTAATACGATGTCTGTCACGTGAAAATGGAAATTTCTTAGTGAGCAGGGATGAAATGCTTATTGGAAAACCCTCTAGTTCTGTCCTTGAGGAATGATCAGCTAAGCAGGTTTTCAACAAATACCGTTTCTACAAAGAAACGTCTAGGGGATGAGTCATGTGCTATGCGAAGAGCTTGGTGGAGCAGTGTCCTTTCCCTGAACCAAGCCCACCCCCGTACTCCCAAATCCCATCCGGGCTATAAATCTGAAGTGGGAGGCCAGCTTCCTCCAGCCTCCTTTTCATCAGTGACCCAACTAATGAGCTAGGCTCCAACCTTAGCAGGCAGCGACAAGTCAGGACTCTGTCAGAACAGTAAGAGAACCAAACTACAGAAGGCAAGGCTTTCCCCAGAGCATGCTCCCTGTGCTTTTCCCTCGCCTGTCCGGTTCTTGGTTGCAACACGAGTGCCAGGGCCAGTGGCTCTGCAGACGCTTGGTGGCCCTGGCCTACCTGGCCCCCTTCCCTCTCCCACTCTGCTCTGGGAGCTGCTTACCCACACAGGGCCGGGGCACGCCTGCCATGTGCCCCTCCCAGGTCTTCTGCTGGGGAAACGTGTAAAGGCAATAACATTCAGGGTCTCTGCATACATAGCATAAAATGTCACCAGAAATCAAGAGAGAGCGTCAGGCAGAGTGAGGTTTTTGAGAGTGGTATTTGGAGGGGTGGAAAGGAAAGCGTTGTTCTTCAAAGCCCAGGGGTGGCCTACACTACCCCCCCCTCCCCCCCAGAATCCCTGACCTCCAACTGGCTACTGTGAGTCCTGACTTAGGGGAGCTGGGAAGGAGGTTGCTTTGAGAGCCACAGAAACTGGGGTTGTAATGAGCCCGAAACCTGGAGTCGTAATGAGCCCTCAAGGACATCTAAGGACCCCGCCGAGTTCCATACTGAACTGCTGACTGGTTATTGGCCCCTACTTGCGATTCTTCTAGTGCCAGGAAGACGGTTCCTTCACAGAGCAGTCCTTGACCCTGACGGGTGTCTCGAGTGCTGGAAAGTTCATTTTTACACTAAGGGGGAAATCATTCGCCCAATCTCTTCTCTATCCATGATGCTCATTCTGGACAAAAGCAGGGCTGTCCTCAAACCACTATCCTATTGTTTCCTGCTTCCTCTTCTCCCCTCTCCACCCTTGACTTATGGCCCCAAAGCTCACACATCCCCTCCTCTTTTCTGTCACTAAATGTCCTTGGTTTTTTCACTGTTTCTCTCTCAGGATCATGGCCCAGGCCCCTCTGCCTCCTGGTCACCAACTCTGGACACAGTTCTGACAAAGCTACTGGGGAGGAGTCAGAAGCACACGGCGTTGGGGGAGGTGGCAGGCTGGTCCCTGCCGTTTCCCCTTCCTGCGTAAACCCCTACACCCCAGGGCCTGCCCAAGGGGTCCTGAACAAGGACATGATTGACACACGAGAGACGTCTCTGGACACACAAGAGAAGCCCTTCTGATTACACTGGGGGTTTGCTAACAACTCTTGACCTGAAAACAACTCTCACATGTTTCTGACGGGAAGGATGGGTCTCCAAGTGACGCTAACCCGCCTCCCTGGCCGAGCTGCTGGATAGACCATGAGCAGACGACAGCCCAACAACTGGAGGGGGAGAAGATTTCACAAAGGGCTCCAGCCTTTGAGTGACTCTGGGATACAGATATCAGACAAATACAAGGGTTTAAACCTCACTGAGGATCAGTTACGTGGGGAATGAGATTAATATTTCCATCCAGCAAATTTTAATTTGCTGATGTTTTTTCTTGCAATAACAAGTTCCTTTCTTAGTTTCCAAAAATTCCGAGGAGGCTCCAGGAGGTTTACTTATGTTTTCCAAAGTGATTCATTTTTGAGATGCTGCCAGTGTGAAGAATTTTGACTCTAAGGGAAATAAAATTTAGGACTAAGAAGAAACCAGAACTTTGTCAAGGAAAAAGTTTGTAACCCAGAGTCCCATTCCATTCTCATGTACTAGGTGCAGAAAGAAATCACATTAGTTCAAGGAGCTTCATACCTCTTTGTTCAACTGATCCCCTGAATATTTCAGCAGCTCAACAATTTTGCTTATTATTTGGTCTTCTTCCTCTGTCAGGGGAAAAATTCCAGTTATTTCTTTTAAAAGAGGCAGAAGAAAAAAAAATTCTTATATTTTTCCAGCAGCAACGAATGCTTGTGGCTTGGTAGGGACCGAGGCAGAAGTACTGTGTCTAATTCTTAGCAAATAAATCTCACCTCGCCTCTTCTGCAGACGCAATCCATTCCAGACATTCTCCTACAATCCCCTCCTTTCCTTTTTTCCCTCCTCTTTTATTGTTTAGCCTTCCACTTCTCACTGGGAAACTTATTACTGTGTTTACCATACTTGTGTTGTTGATGATGACATTTAGGCGAAATTTCCCTCTGTTTTTTGGACTTTTCCTTAGTAGATGGCACTTTTTCCTTATGGACACCATAAATCCCACATTTGATCATATTTCCCTCTTTGGGTGAGCTGTTAGAAAGTACAGAGCCACATCTGTGGCCCACATCTAGAAAGGAGTATAATCTTGGCCTGCATTTGGGGAACTAACCTCATCCCTGTCGTGCGACTAGATGCAAATAAATAGCACCTACTCAGTCAACGTGCATTGAACTGAGGGACCCTGGAGGCCAACACCGTAAGCCCTCTGCACAGAGACAAGGGTGCGCCCCTTCCAACATTCCTCACAGGCTTTTATTGAAGTCTCAGGCATGAGAAAATATGGCACAGAGGAAAGCTTCAAAGAGAGAGTCAAGGATAAAAAGCAAAAAGTTTGTTTTTAACTGCATGATTGGACTCCTAAAACCCTGTGTACTGCACTTCTGTCTTGCCTTTTTCTTTTTTGCAGTTTTTGGCTGGGGCTGGGTTTGAACCCACCACCTCCGGCATATCGGGTCGGCACCCTATCCTTTGAGCCACAGGTGCTGCCCGTGTCTTGCCTTTTTCTTATCACTGCTAAGTATGACATGGGGCTGAGACAGTGTGCTGTGTCTAGTGAGTACTGTTGTTGGAACTTGGGGCCAGCAGCAATTAGTGCCCACATTACTCTGTCTCTAGTACCTAGCACTTTTAACCCTATGCTCTAGCCCATACATTCCTCAGCCCATCTTGTTTTCTAGTTTTTGTTTTGTTTTCTTTCTACATTATCTTTTTTTTTTCCTTTTGAGACAGAGTTTCACTTTGTAACTCCTGGTAAAGTGCTGTGGCATTATAGCTCATAGCAACCTCAAACTCTTGGGCTTAAGTGATTCTTTTGTCTCAGCCTCCCAGTAGCTGGAACTACAGGTGACCCCACAACACCTGGCTATTTTTAGAAACGGGGTCTCGCTCTGTCTCGGGCTGGTCTTGAACCTGTGAAGCCAGTCAATCCACCCACCTCAGCCTCCCAGAGTGTTGGGATTATAGGCGTGAGCCACTGCTCCGGGCCTCTTTTTTCTTTTTCTTTCTTTCTTTCTTTTTTTTTTTTTTTTGAGATAGTGTCTCACTCTGTCAGAGTGCTGTAGCATCACAGCTCCCAGCAACCTCAAACTCCTGGACTCAAGCGATCCTCCTGCCTCAGCCTCCCATGTAGCTGGGAGTGGGTGCCCACCACAATGCCCGGCCAGTTTTTCTATATTTAGTAGAGATGGGGTCTTGCTCTTGCTCAGGCTGGTCTCAACTCCTGAGTTTAAGTAATCTACCTGCCTTGGCCTCCCAGAGTGCTAGGATCACAGGCCTGAGCCACCATACCGGCCTTTTTACATTATCTTCCAAGCTGGATTTCTTTTATCTGACGGAAATGCATACTTTAGTATGCTGCATCTCCACACTACAAGGTAGATAGATACATAAAATTAATGAATCCCCACACCTTCAAGGCTAAAATGGCAGGGGGAGGGAAGAGCAGTGACACCACTGGTGTGTGGTGTGGATGTGGGAGCGGGGAGGTGGGGGTGGAGTATGGTTTTTCTCTTGCTGACAACTAAACATGAACAGACCGGTCAGCGCTGGAGAACAGAATCGAAACCGAGACAAAGCAGGCACTGGGAACAGCACTTCTCACGGCACAATCCCTGGGCCACGGAGTCCTCGGGTTTGTCCCCAGTGAGGAGGAAAGAGGACAGGAAACTGGTGCACAAAGTCCCAAGAAGGTCTAGGCAAGAAGGAAGTGAGAAGACAGAAACTCGGGTTGCTCGCGAATGTGCGTCTGCCCAGCTCCCGTGTTCTTTTCACGTGTTGCTGCCTTTCCTGGGGACAGCTGCAGGAGCAGCTGCTTCAGTTCCTCCCCAGCATGGAAGATGATGGCCTTAGCGTCAGCTTGGCTCAAGGGAGTCATCCCATCTCCCTGACACCCGTGGGATAGCAATATGGTGTCAACACTCTTTTCAGCACACACGGACGACTCCTCCTGTCCCCACAACCTCCCTCGGAGCCTCTGTGGCAGTTTGTGGCCCCCGCAGTGTGGACCCCATTCTGCTTCAGGGGTCAGGAGACACGGGTGCTGTGGCAGGGAGAACGTGCACCTTGTCCTTTGAGGTGCTGCAAATGCAGAAGTCACCTGTGCCTCTCGCTGGGGAGCGTTTGGAGAGCAAGAGCCAGGGCAAGGCCCGTCGCTGGTGAGGGAAGGCAGGACTGAGCTTCTCCCCCTGTGGGCTGAGGTCTCTGTCCCCTTTCCTCCCCCCCTCAGAGCCCAAGTTTCCCATCAGCCAGGTGGGCTCTACAGTCGCAGCTGTTGCTCTGATTTAGGTGACAACTGGCCCAGAGTGGTCGCTACTTCTCCACTCTGCTCCATGTTCCACACCGTCCCTGGTTCTGATGACCCCCTCCCTGCTTTTTCACAGTACCCAGAGCGACGTTATAAACCTCTGACTTCATCTTCCAACATTGCTCGGGCACCCAGAGCAATGGTACAAACCTCTTCCCAGCCAGTGACATTGGTCCAGGGTCACTGGTAACATGATCAAATTTAACATTGCATTTCCCACTGTGGGCAAGGCGAAAGCTGGGCTCTGTGTTGTCTCCTCTCTCTTAGTAGAAGACTTTTCTCTGCCTTCACAGTGAGCTGGGTATGCTGGTTCAACCTGCTGGTGCCGCCCCTGCCTTGGTTGGGGTCTCAAGCTAGAGTCAGAGCCCCTAGCATGTGGCCATCAGGCTCTCAGGCCAGTCAGCTAGAGACTTGCAAATTGCAGAGGCTTGGGCCGAATAAATACATCAACACCCCTATATCTCTGCCTGGCAAACACTGTACCCAGCGCAAGGAAAGTTTACCTTTCTTCGAACTTGATGCTGCAGGCTGGGCGCCTTCAGCCTGGTACAGGAGAGTCTCAGGTGTCCAACTCCTTTTGGACTTGAAGCTCCCTGCCTGGGCTTCTAGTGGTGGCCAGGAATATACAATTTCAGCAACTCGGTTGGCAATGGAAACAACTTTGGGGTCTGCAGCTGAAACAAGACAAAACGGTGCTGAGAGGCCCCTCCCAGAAGAACTTGGCCGGGCTCATTGGTATGCACAGTTTCCCGCAATGAAAAGACCAGGCCAGAAAGAGAGGAAATTGCCCAGGAGTGTGTGTGTGTGTAGGGAGGGAGGGTCACTGCTCACAAAGGACTGGCAGTTGCCTGGCAGAGGATGGGATGTGGGAGGAGAACAGCGGAATGATTGTCACCTTGAAACAATTACCCTTCTGCACCCTCTTTTTGAAGCCTTACAAAATTATGATCTCCTTTCCCTCTTTGCAAAGGAAGAAATACAAAAGGGAGTGCTTTAGTGCTTTCCTGGAGGGAATTCTCATTATGCTTTTATTTTTATTCTTTTTTCTGGACATACTTTACACCTCAGAGAGCTGACCCCTACAGGCACAGGACACTTAGTAGTTTGACGAGCTTTGGGGAGTTGGTCACTCAGGGCAGAGAAACATCCCTCCTCTCAGGCCATATTCATCACCCAAGCCCATTCTCAAGGAAACATTTAACTCTCCTTGCTGGTATAGTTCCACAAGCCACCTCTGCCCACTGGTTGGGGACAGGGTGAAGTGGGCTGGGTAGGTGGTATGGCGTTGGGTAGGGAAACTTTTATTGTTGATTGTCATTATATTCCCAGTTTTAAAGAGCTGTGCAAGCTCTGTCTTTGATGTCAAATGGAGCAGCTGAGTTGTATCATGTGACACTTGAATAACACTAATTAATTCACAAGACGTAAAGAAAGTAATGGAGCGGGGTTTTGGCCAGGAGGTTGGTGTGGCTGTGTGCTGGTCACCCAGGACAGGTTGCCTAAGGTCACAGAGGTGGCAGAGGTCAACTTTCCAAGGACACATAGGGGAATATTCTCTTGGCTTTGGAAGCCAGACTCTCTTGCCATTTCCTTGCAGGGACTGTGGGTGGCCAGCATTCAAGAGGGGCCTGATGGGGCTGCAATAGGTGATTAAAATGTAGAAAGTACATTTGGTTTAGTTATTAAAATGAGAAAGCAAAGCATTGATTCCCTTCCCCTTGGCTGCTTTCTCTAACTCACTCCTTATTTGTTTTTGAACCTTATGGACTAAACATGAGAAAAATGGCGTTTTAAGCCAAATTTCCACCTGGGGAAGGCCCTATGGACAAAGCACTGAGGCTCCCACACAGCAGAGGACTCCAGGGAGACAGGATGTGCTGTCACCCTGTGCCTGTCTTTAGGCTGAGGCATTGATTTCTGTGACCTGGTGGCCCTGGAGAGGGATGCAAAGGAAATGTGTGCATGAAAAATGGTAAACAAACACGTTTGGACTCAGATGAACTAGCTCTAGTTAGGGTTCCTGCTTTGAAAAACCTTAATTTTAAGAAAGAGGAGAGTCTCTTCTTGACAGACTTGGTCGCATCTGATAGGCAAGGGAAAATCGGATGGGGGTTCAGTTGAGGGGCCATTGAGAGAGCGGGAGGGCAGGGCAGGAAGGTGCCGAGCAGCCTGGGGCCTGAAGCGTTTGTTTTTAAGGGAAGAGGAGGGGAGTTTGGGAGTGACTTCCACATAAGAGACAACTATTTTCCATTCTATCCATTTTCTTCTTCTTTAGTAACAGACCCTTAAAATGTGAGTAGCAACAAAGGGTCCAGCTGAACCAACTGCGTTTCCCAGCCTTCCTAGCAGTAAAGCGTGGCTGGTGAGATACCCAATGTTGGGAACAGTTTCAACAAAGCTATTTTTTTTCTTTTTAGAGACAGAGCCTCACTTTATCACCCTCAGTAGAGTGTCGTGGCGTCACAGCTCACAGCAACCTCCAACTCCTGGGCTTAGGTGATTCTCTTGCCTCAGACTCCCAAGTAGTTGGGACTACAGGCGCCTGCCAGAAAACCTGGCTATTTTTTTGTTGCAGTTTGGCCAGGGCCAGGTTCGAACCCACCACCTTTGGTATATGGGATTGGCGCCCTACCCACTGAGCCACAGGCACTGCTCTCAAGAAAGCTCTCTAGAAGGGACCTGAGTCATCTAAAGAAAGGTGCCCTTGGTCCCTCCTTTGCTCCCTTTTCCTTCCTGGTTGACATATAGACATAATGGTTGGAGCCACCTTAGAACATAAGGTGACTTTGAGGTTGGAAGCCACTATCTGAGGGATGGCAGAACTCCCAGGAATCCTGGAGGTCTGAGTTGCCCAATTTCTGTCTTCTTTTAAGGGAGAGGAAAATAAACCTCTGTATTATTTAAACCATAGTTATTTGGCTTTTCCACTACCTGTCGTTGAACCTAACCTTAACGTAACATTTCCTTTGTAGCCAGTCATAGCTATGGAGAAACAGAGACTCGTGAGTAAGACAGCCCAGATGGTCGTCTTCAGAACGGGGGGGTGGGGAGCAGTGTCCATGTTCTTACATTCAAGGCCTTTTCCTAATAAACGTTGTTCTTGGGTACACAGTCCCCACTTTAAGGCTGGTATCTGAGTTCTGGAAATGGCAGCATAAGGCTAAACTGTGATCTTTGGTTAAAAGAACACAGGTGAAAACTGTTCACTCTGCTGTACACGTGGCAGAACAGAAACAGGACGGGCGGCTCCCTGCAGTCACGCCCAGTGTAAGAGCCAATACAAGTAACGTAAAAAGCACACAAGAAACTAAATAAACAGGAAAGTGAGGAGAAAGGTGAGAGGGAAGATAAGCTGGACCTATGTGTTTAAGGCAAATTGTCCTTAGGAGGTTCTGGTTTGTTCTTTCCCAGGGAGAATGTGCGACGTGTATATAGTTACTCAGCCAAAGAGACCATTCAGCTGTTCAGCACAGAAGCCCCTTGTCTACATGTTTTTCATATTTAACCTTTTATGCTAAATCTTACATAAAAGATTTCTTTTCCTACTGAAAAAAAGAAAACGCATTTCTCAAAAGTTTAGAAAATAAAAAAAGGGCCAAATGACATTTCAGTAAATACCAAAATATAGCAAGTCATTTAGCTTAGCAAAAGCCTGAGAATGAAAGTCTGTAAAAGCTTTCTCTGACTCCCGGCAAAGTCCACAGTGCAGGCAAAGCAGAAAAGACTATTTAGGTGCCTCCAAACTGTTCTTTGCTCCAGGGCAGATACTATCCCCCAGCAGAAGGAGCAGAGGCTGGGGTTCCAGCAAGGCCAGAGGGAAGGACAGCAGGGAGCCACCCCCTTTTGCTCTAGAATCGCTACTGCAGTCTTAGCCGGCAGAGCCGAGAGCAAATAGCTTGTTGCAGAGGGCAGACACAGTCCTAGTTTGACTTTGGTTTAGTTTAGGCTGTCCTGCTACCACCAGCTGTTTCCTCTGGCAGTCCCCTTCTGTGGGACTCTCATTTCCTTATCTGTGCTGTGAGGTTCCCCTAGGTAACCCTCACCTTAACCCCTGCTATTCTAAACTTCTGTAACTCTGAAGGGAAAAGTGAATGATTGAAAGCTGTCCATGAACCGGCAGCTTGATTTTCCAAGTAAGCCGGGACAGTTACATTTTAGTATCGAGGCATTACTGCCACCTGTTGACTAATTATTAACAAGTTACCAGGCCAGTCAAACCCAGCAGGAGGGCAACTTTCTTTGAAAATCTGGGCGTGGGGCACTGGACCTTGTGGAAGGTGAAGAAGATGCTTACACCAAGGTGTCTGGACAAAGGCCAATAGTTTACGACGAAGCTTTTCATGAAAATGTTGCATTCAATACAATTAATTCTGTCACGCTGAGGGAAGATTTTGTTAAAATGCTTCTCAGTTTCTTTCTTTCTTGTTTTTTTTTTTGAGACAGAGCCTCAAGCTGTCGCCCTGGGTAGAATGGCATCACAGCTCACAGCAACCTCCAATTCCTGGGCTCAAGCGAGTCTCCTGCCTCCGCCTCCCAAGTAGCTGGGACCACAGGTGCCCGCCACAATGCCCAGCTGTTTTTTGGTTGCAGCTGTCATTGTTGCTTGGTGGGCCCAGGCTGGATTTGAACCCGCCAGCTGAGGTGTATGTGGCTGGTGCCCTAGCCCGTCGAGCCACAGGCGCCGAGCCACTTCTCAGTTTCTTTTCATTTTGGGATGATTTATACTTTGAAGAGTATGTTTATATATAGCTCTATGATCTTTCTATCAACCCTTAGAGGCAGGGAGGGTGGGATAGCCCCAATGTACAGATGGAAACACAGAGGCCCAGATATATGGGTAGACTTACCCTAGGAAGTGCAGCACCTGAGCCCCTGTCTACAGCCCTTTCCTTTAATTCTTCTAATTCCTCACAGAGAATTAGAAGTTTGGGTAAAGTTTATTTATAGACAGTGGAGTGAGAAAACCAGTCTCATCATTCTTCCCTGCCATCATTTTCCTTTCTATCTTGAGAAAGTAGGGCAATTATTATTGAATCCTACTAAGTTGGAGCCCTGAGGCTCAGCAAGTGTCCGGTCTGAGGCTGCTTTACCTGGCTGGAAAAGATGAACCATTGTGAACACAAAGGATCTGAGAAAGACTTGGGTGTAGGAGGGAAATAATTCTCAGCCACCTACCTTCGTGATCTAAGCACTGGTCCACATTAGAAAGGGACCTGGACCACTGACCGGGAAATCCACCCTGGAATTTTGCCGTTCTGTGTCCCTGTTCCTGTGGGGACAAGCTCTGCGAGTCTTCCTCCTTCTCCACTAGTCCCAAGAGCACTTTCCAAGAGGACTTTTTCTTGGCGAGGTTTATGGGCTTCTCACTGGATCGGGAGTTTCGGCAAGGCCATGACACCTGCGTCCACGACTCATTTGCTGACCAACTCTCCAGACCCCTCTGGGACAGACTTCTCGTTCTTGGCAGCTTTGGTGAGATGACAGCAGGGGTGCTCTTGAAGGCATGGTGACTGACATAGTAGGCCAGGATTTTGAATTCCAGGCTGTTTGGGTC